>JAMOIN010000318.1:0-67146 GCA_024666655.1 Dascyllus trimaculatus
GTGACGTGTTTCCATCCTGGGTGTTAAAATCTTTGTCCATAGACTCTCATTAAAAGTTGTACATGTGCAGTAACTCCTCTTCAATACAAGACACAGGGCCAAGTTGGGTGTAGCTGGATTATCTACAGACCACCACCCTCCCTCCACGGGTGGGGCTCATCTGTGTTCACCTTTTTTAATATTATTATAGTTGTTGTTGTTTTTGTTTACTTGTTTGTTTTTTGGTGGTTGTTTTTATTGTCTTCCATTGCTTTTCAAAACATTCCTGCTATTTCTTGTTTGGATTGTTCATATTTCACTTTACTCCTTTGTACGTCTTGTTAAATGTTTGCAAATAAAATTTTTAAAAGGTGTGAACTGCTGACAATCAGCTGAAGGGCTTTCCAGCATGTTCCAGTGACTGTATTCGTGTCCTCAGTGTGATTTCCTTCATCTTCCAGCAGGTCTGCTTACATGTCCCGTAGTTGCAGTCCCCGGCCAGCAGGTGGAGCTGTGTGCAGCAGGCAGCTAAAGCGGACGGCAGCCACTAACAGAGGGAGACGTCACACAGCACAAGTACTGCCGAGGAACACAGACACAGGTAAGATGCTGTGTTTGTCATCATTTTACATGTAAGAGCCCAGAAATCACAAGCAGGAGGAAATATTAGAGTAATATGACATGTATGAGCCTCAGACTGTGACATGCAGTGGTTTGGAACGTGACTTTAACGGAGACGAGTGAGGCCGCCGTAACGAGTGGAAGCTAAACATGGCGACGGGGCGCTAATAAAGTAGAAAAGGAGCTTTAAAAACGGTCTTCTAGCGGGAGAAAACGAGCAGCCGGAGATAAAACCATAAACAGGGCTGGGAGCTGAGGCTGACGAAGGAGCTGGAAGGGCTTAAAGCTCTATTTGTGTGTGTGAATGAGCGAAGGCTAACGGGACAAATGCTAACGGTAAAGTCCGCGCGCTTTGCAGCTTTGACCGACGTCAGTTTCCGGTGGGTTTTCAGAATAAGAGCAGAACGTTATATGGAACATGGGCGATCTTGTACATTTCAAAATAAGAGTTTATATGGAAGACATGATGTCAGTATTAGATTGTATAGTTATTTCTGAGCAACATAGAGTAGGACAGAGACAATAATAAATAGTGATGAGTTAAAGACAGTTAAGGTTAAGTTAAAAAGGTGAAACGGTTCATGACAGAATAAGTGAAGGTTAAAAGAAGTTTAGTGAGAATAAATACTGTTGGTGGAAAATGTTGTTTACAGGATGGACTATTACATGTTTCATGGTTGTAATTTGAATGTTCCTGATCTGATCAAGTGGAATCGTGTGTTCTTAATTGTGACAGCTCAAGTTCTGTGAAGCAACACAGACTTTAAGACTGCTGTGTTTGTCATCGTTTCCACAGAAATAAGAACATTAATAAATTAAGAACTATCTAGACATCTATCTATCTATCTATCCATCTATCCATCTATCTATCTATCTAGTGTTTGAACTTGTAATAAATGTGTAAGGTTGCATATATGTGTGTATATAGTGCAATGTCTATTCTTTATCTATTATTCATCTAAGTATTATTTTTAATGTATTATTTATCTATTGTATGTATCCATCTTTTAACTGTACTTGTTTATTACACTAAACAAATAATAACAATAATATTATGATGTCTTTGGCCATAAAATGCTGACATTTATTGCACATTCCCATATTAACATTAACCAGAAGGTTAAAAGATATCATTCATATTTTGTTACATATCTGCCACTGACGTTGAATGGTGGACAACAAACCAGTGAAGGAGACCCTTGGTTTTGTTGTCCCTCATGTTTTTAATGTGTACACCACTAGATGCCTGCTGCTTTACATCAGACAGTCCACCACGGGCTACAGAAAAAGCACCCGGCAGACAGTGCAGTGCGCCGTGTAGATATCAGCATGCACTTTTTCCAGCCACATGTTTCCTGTTTCCCACTCGGGTCTGTATTTTTGTAGCCTTTTCTTTTTCTTTTTCCCTCGGAGGAGTAGAAATGTTACCGTGGGCAGCGTGCGAGACTCAAAACTCTGTGTTCTCCGTGTCACTCGTGCTGCTTTGTTGTCGTATCTTGTCTTCCGGTATCTGTTTGCGAACGACAGAACGTCGACCAATGAGATGAGCCGGATTCTGCGTCGTCATACTCGTGTGTGAGTGTGCTGTCATCTCATTGGTCACAGAGCAGGAGAGGGCTGGCAAGAAGATTACCGTACATTTCCACATAAAGCGCCCTGTTATTCATTGATTCCATTGACATTTTACAGACTATTTTTGATTCTCACGGTAATACGGGACGATTCTGTTTTTCAAGGGACGGCTGGAAACCCCAGTTCCTCTGAATCACAAACTACAGCTGTCAATAAACCAACGCCTCTAAAACATTGAATAAAGATTTATAACGACCTCAGAAACCTCAACATATAGAAATATTAATTGTTTTTTATATTATATTATATCTTATTCCATTTCGTTGATTCTCACAGTAAAACTGCACATTAACAGAGACATATTCTTAGTGAAGTTGGTATTGAGAAACAGGAAACAGTAAAACCTCTGAAAACTGACTGGAACCAAAACAGATCTGAGACTTCTCCACGTCTGGTTCTGACCTGAACTTGTGCTTTTAGAAATGAGGACTTTCTCCAGAGTTTATTTCACAATGTTTGGGTCTGAAACTAATCTGCTGATGCTCTGTATGATGCTGTGATATCAGACGACAGAGATCCACAGATGAAAGAAGCTGCAGCACCAACACACCACCAGCAGATGGAGCTCTGACTCCATGTTTCTACAGTGTCAGCAGGAAAAGCAGGAAAAACCACAGCTGACTGGAGTCATGTGATTTACAGGAAACATAGGAGGAGCCCTGAGTGATTTTGGGAAACGACAGAGTTCAGACTCCATTTTAGCATCAACAGAAGAGAGAACAAGGTGAGTGTTGGTCCAACATTATGACTGTTCTGCTGTCAGAAAACAAAGATGAGCCTCTGAACCTTGTTCCTGTTCTGTTCTGGGTGTTCTTATATCACAGGAGTGTTTTCATGCTGACTGCTGAGGAGCTTCTATCTGCTGAATGATCTTTACTAGAACACTTTCACTTTCTCCTCCATTTTAAACTGGGCAGATATTTAAAGCTGTCAGTAACTAGAGGTGTGTTGGTGCAGTTAGAGCAACATGAGGATTTATTATCAGAAGAGGAAAATAACGAGGAAACAAGGAAAGAGGAAACAAGTGTTCAGTTTTCTCTCTGAGTTGGTTTTCAGATTCCACCTCTGTGGACACAAAGAATCTGAATGAAGACAAACATGAACTTTATTATTTCCTGAACTCACAGTCAGTGTTTCTGGTTTTCCTCTCAGACTGACTCAAGTCCTCAAGATGAGTGTTTGTGAGGAGGAGGAGGAGTTTCCAGCCTCCAGCCGTCTGTCTATGAAGAGTGACTGGTCCAATGATCAACCTCCAGACTTCAGAGAAGAACCTGGACCCTCAGACTCAAAGTAAGAACACATGAACAAACCTTTACACCTCATTTAGTTGATGCTCCTTTGTGTTGTTAGATGTCAGTAACTAGAGGTGTGTTGGTGCAGCAGAGACCAGGTCCAGAAGAAGGAACCACTGCTGGGTCCACCTTGATAAACTGGATGTGGAAGTGTTTCAATCACTTTGTAGGACAGTTTTCCAGCAGAATGAAGAGTCTGACGTGTCAGAGATCAGCTGTAGCCGCTGTTAGAGCAACATTTTGCAAAATAACTCGAAAATTCATGGACGGATTTGGAAGAAATGTTCAGGAAATGTGTGTAATGGGACAAGGAACAAATGATGTAATTTTGGGACTGATCCGGATCACCGTGTTAATGCAGGAATTTTTTTTTTTTATTTAACTGTAACTGGGTGGATATTACGTTTTACTCTTAAAGCCACCAGAGGGCGCTCTTGTTTTTGAGGTAACCCCCTCTGACCACATGACATTTTGTTGATTTAATTAGATGTGTTTGTAAATGGAAATTAAAATTAAAATACACCCGTGGAAAACTTATTTCTCTACTTCCTGTTGGTTTTGGCTCCGTGACCCGTCTGACTTGTGATGAGGAAGGATCTGGTATCTAAAGCTCCAGTGTTAGCTCACTGTTAGCAGACCTTGCTGTGTGCCGTGGCCTGATGAAGACCCACTGTGGGGTCCAAACGTTGCTTGGCTCACATTGTTCACTATTTCACAGTGGACTTTTCACCAGTGTGGGGTTTATTTGTCCCTTTGGAGGGACCTTGTGGTGCCGCTAGCTCTGCCGCTAAATCGCGAGCGTTCGGCTGCTTTTCGGGACGTTTTTTGGAGATTTTGAGGTTTTCTGTTCCTTTAGCTTTGCCTTTTGGTTTCCTTGCGTTCCTCGTTAGGGTCGGGGGCTTCTGCCTTGAGCTGTCATTTCATTTGCGGGGTTTTTTAGGGTTTGTCTGTGTTTTCTGCGGTACATTAGTGCAGCGGAGCATTAATTGTTTTTGAGGGATTTTTATTTCATTACCAGGGTTAAAAATAATTTAGTTAGCATAGGCTGGGCTTACAAACGGGGGGATTTGATTTCTGGGGTTAAACTTAATGTTAAGGGGTTTAAATAAGGTTTAAAGGGCTTTAATTCATATAAGGGACTGTTTTGGGGACTGTAAAGTGGGGGACCGGGGTTTAATAAAACGTAGAATATTTTCATTTTATAGGGGTCAGAAATTCATTGGGTGGGTTTAGTGATTTAAAATACTTTCACAGGTATTTCATAGTTTCAGGGATTTCATATAATTTTGAATAAGTTAAAGTTTTTTTTTTAAGTGGAGACAGCACTGTGGGGATTTTATTTCATTAAGAGGTTTGTTTGGAGGTTTTTTGGTTTCATTCACTACTTTTCTGTTCATTCTTGGCCTTCAGTTCATCAGCATTTGTGATCCATATCCTCATATTAAATAATACACACCACTCCTTATTGTTTATGCAGACAAAGCTCACAGTAGAACACAGACACAAGACAAGAGACACGCCGCATTGTTGGTAGAACATTTGAACTGTCTGTAATTACATTAGTATCTGTAACGTTCCATAGAAAATATGTGAATTGTGAGATTGTGTTGGGGGAGGACTGAAGCTCCTTGGTGGAGGTATGAGCTCTCTGAGGGCTTTTCTAGTTAATACTTACCTGCTAATTCAGCGCAGTTACTGCTGTTATACATTTATCTGATACTGTCGGAGTTCTACTAGGAGGCGGTCATGGCACGCCATCAGCAGGCATTCAAGAAGCTGAAGAAGTGGTTTTGGGCTACAGATGAGTCGGCGTCTGGTTGTTGCAGGTTATTGTGCCGTCATACGTTTGTGTACTTGCTTATGCCTGATCCTCCAGTAAAGTCCTGTTAAAACTTGGATGTGTGGACATTTGGTTCATCTCAAAATGAAGACAAACATGAACTTTATTATTTCTGAACTCACAGTCAGTGTTTCTGGTTTTCCTCTCAGACTGACTCAAGTCCTCAAGATGAATGTTTGTGAGGAGGAGGAGGAGTTTCCAGCCTCCAGCCGTCTGTCTATGAAGAGTGACTGGTCCTATGGTATACCTCCAGAGTTCAGTGAAGAACCTGGACCCTCAGACTCAAAGTAAGAACACATGAATAAACCTTTACACCTCATTTAGTTGATGCTCCTTTGTGTTGTTAGATGTCAGTAACTAGAGGTGTGTTGGTGCAGCAGAGACCAGGTCCAGAAGAAGGAACCACTGCTGGGTCCACCTTGATAAACTGGATGTGGAAGTATTTCAATCACTTTGTAGGACAGTTTTCCAGCAGAATGAAGAGTCTGACGTGTCAGAGATCAGCTGTAGCCGCTGTTAGAGCAACATTTTGCAAAATAACTCGAAAATTCATGGACGGATTTGGATGAAATTTTCAGAAAATGTGTGAAATGGGACAAAGAACAAATGATGTAATTTTGGGACTGATCCGGATCACCGTGTTAATGCAGGAAATTCTTTTTTTTTTTTTTTTTTGATTTAACTGTAACTGGGTGGACATTACGTTTTAGTCTAAAAGCCACCAGAGGGCGCTCTTGTCTTTAGGGTAACCTCCTCTGACCACATGACATTTTGTTGATTTAATTAGATGTGTTTGTAAATGGAAATTAAAATTAAAATACACCCGTGGAAAACTTATTTCTCTACTTCCTGTTGGTTTTGGCTCTGTGACCTGTCTGACTTCTGATGAGGAAGGATCTGGTATCTAAAGCTCCAGTGTTAGCTCACTGTTAGCAGACCTTGCTGTGTGTCGTGGCCTGATGAAGACCCACTGTGGGGTCCAAACGTTGCTTGGCTCACATTGTTCACTATTTCACAGTGGACTTTTCACCAGCGTGGGGTTTATTTGTCCCTTTGGAGGGACCTTGTGGTGCTGCTAGCTCCGCTGCTAGCGCTAAATCGCTAGCGTTCGGCTGCTTTTCGGGACGTTTTTGGGAGGTTTGGAGGTTTTCTGTTACTTTAGCTTTGCTTTTTGGTTTCCTTACATTTCCTTAGGGTGGAAGGCTTCTGCCATGAGTTATCATTTCATTTGCTGGGTGTTTTTTGGGGTTTTTTGGTGTTTTCTGCCGCACATTAGCGTAGCACAGCATGTAGCGGAGCATTCATTTTTTTGAGGGATTTTTATTTCATTACCAGGGTTAAAAATAATTTAGTTAGCATCGGCTTGGCTTACAAACGAGGGATTTGATTTCTGGGGTTAAACTTAATGTTAAGGGGTTTAAAATAAGGTTTAAAGGGCTTTAATTCATATAAGGGACTGTTTTGGGGACTGTAAAGTGGGGGACCGGGTTTCAAAAAAACGTAGAACATTTTCATTTTATAGGGGTCAAAAATTCATTGGGTGGGTTTAATAATTTAAAATACTTTCACAGGTATTTCATAGTTTCAGGGATTTCATATAATTTTGAATAAGTTAAAGTTTTTTTTTAAGTGGAGACAGCACTTTGGGGATTTTATTTCATTAAGAGGTTTGTTTGGAGGTTTTTTGGTTTCATTCACTACTTTTCTGTTCATTCTTGGCCTTCAGTTCGTCAGCATTTCTTCTTCAGTAGAGAACCTGGACCTCATTTAGTTGATGCTCCTTTGTGTTGTTAGATGTCAGTAACTAGAGGTGTGTTGGTGCAGCTGAGACCAGGTCCAGAAGAAGGAACCACTGCTGGGTCCACCTTGATAAACTGGATGTGGAAGTGTTTAAATCACTTTGTCGGACAGTTTTCCAGCAGAATGAAGAGTCTGACGTGTCAGAGATCAGCTGTAGACGTCTGGGCTTGTTAGCAGACGTGGAATCTAAGAGTCAGGAAAGTCAATATTCAGAGTGGAGTTTGTAAATGCAGTGAAGAGAATGAGTGAAGGCTTCATGTGGGGGTCAGATGGATCCTGCAGTGGGACGTGATGTTTGCTGTGGTCACAGTAAAGAAGAAACAGACAGTTCTGTTGTGATTGATGTGAACAGAAACATGTTTGTGTTTGAGCAGACAGAGAGCAGAGTTTCCAGCCTCCAGCCGTCTGTCTATGAAGAGTGACTGGTCCAAAGAATATCCTCCAGAGTTCAGAGAAGAACCTGGACCCTCAGACTCAGAGTAAGAACACTGCCTCTGACTGTTCCTATGACTCCTTTATGATTCCACCTGTCAGTTCTGTGTCGTGTCCCTGATGGTTGGTTTTAGTTGCTCCATTCAAATGAACTCTGAAAAGGTTTCTGTGACTCCAATAGAAATCATTGGTCCTGTTTTCCTCTCAGCATCTCTGCTAGTAGAAAAGCTGTGATCTGATCAAAGAGGACGACTGCAGACATGAACCATGTGATCATCTGCAGTTTGTGTGTTTAAACTACGGATGTGATCAGAGGATTGATCAGTGATTGATGAGAATACTAACATGTGTTTGAGCAGACAGAGAGCAGAGTTTCCAGCCTCCAGCCGTCTGTCTATGAAGAGTGACTGGTCCAAAGGAGAACCTCCAGACTTCAGAGAAGAACCTGGACCCTCAGACTCAAAGTAAGAAAGTGTTTGTGCTGTAAAGTGACCTGATGAAGATGATGGTTTAGGATGGAGGAAGATGCTCTGCTGAAACAGTCACACAGTGGTCAGAATGCAGAACTCTTCCAGACTGAGATGGACCCTGGTCTGGGTTTTAGAACCAGAAGCTCTGATGGTATTTCTGTGGTAGAACACCTGAGAACCTCTGGTTCTCTGTTTCCACTCAGTATTCAAACATGTTCAGCCCAATGTTGACGTCCCCGTAAAGACTGTCAGAGTGAGACAGAGTGTTCTCCACATGTGTGCTTGATGTTGTGGTTGGTCTTGGTGGGTTCCTGGTTCTCATGATCCACATGTTTGAAATGAAAGCTGAACACTGTGAGTCTGAGGCTGCTGCTCTCACACAGTTTAACATCATTTGTACTGTGAGTTGAAAGTGAAGCAGAGTGACGGTAGAAGAGTGAAGACCAGGAGCAGCTGTCTGTGATGGAAGGCTGTTACTGTGAAGCTGCTGCTCAAAGGGTTGAGTTTGTATTAACAGCAAACTGCAGGCAGATCAGTCAGAGTGGAATCAGACAGCTGGTAGGAAAGAAGTGAGTGGAGTTAGTAATAAAGGAAGCAGCTGGACTCAGACAGAACAGTAGCCTCACTCTGACTGTTCTCTGGGAGCATCTGAGCTTCACTGTTGGTCACATGTGGATGTTGTTCTCCAGATGATCTGAGTGATGAATCAATGTGTTGACAGAGTGATGAAGAGGAGGGGAGCTTCTGAGGAGGAGCAGCCGTCCTGCTGTGCTTCATGTCAGGATGTCCTGAAGGATCCAGTCTCTACCAGCTGTGGACAAAGTAAGACTGAACATGTGCTGATGGACTGATGTGTGAAAAGTGACCTTGTTGTTGTGTTGTGTTGTCCAGACATGAAAGGTTGGTGTGTTTGTTTGTGTGGTCTGTGAGCAGATGCTGGTCTGGAGGAGGTTCTGCAGGAACATAAGATGAGTGTGAGGAGGAGATGTGAACATGTGACTGAAGGAAGTGATGAAACAGGAGGTGGAACCCTCCTCAACAGGGTCTACACTGAGCTGTACATCACAGAGGGACACAGTGGAGAGGCTGATAGCCAACATGAGGTGAGGCAGCTGGAGACGGCTTCCAAGAAGAGCCTCCATGACACTCCCATCAAGTGCCAGGACATCTTCAAAGCCTTCCCTGAGCAGCAGACAGCCATCAGAGTGGTCCTGACCAACGGCGTGGCTGGCGTGGGAAAAACCTTCTCAGTGAGGAAGTTCAGTCTGGACTGGGCAGAGGGCCGAGAAAACCAAGATGTCAGTGTGGTGGTTGTGCTTCCGTTCAGGGAGCTGAACCTGATCAGAGATGAGCAGCACAGTCTTCTGATGCTGCTCCATGTCTTCCATCCAGCATTACAGAAGGTGACAGCAGAGAAGCTGGCTGTCTGGAAACTGTTGTTCATCTTTGACGGTCTGGATGAAAGCAGACTTTCACTGGACTTCACCAACAGGGAGGTTGTGTCTGACGTCAGCCACAAGTCATCGCTGGACGTCCTCCTGACAAACCTCATCCAGGGGAATCTGCTTCCCTCGGCTCTGGTCTGGATCACTTCCCGCCCTGCGGCAGCCAATCAGATCCCTCCTGAACATGTGGACAGGTTGACAGAAGTACGAGGCTTCACCGACCACCAGAAGGAGGAGTACTTCAGGAGGAGGTTCAGTGATGAAGAGCTGTCCAGAAGAATCATCTCCCACATGAAGACATCCAGGAACCTCCACATCATGTGTGGACTCCCAGTGTTCTGCTGGATCACTGCTGCAGTTCTGGAGCACATGTTGAGCACAGAGCAGAGAGGAGAGCTGCCCAAGACCCTGACCGACATGTTCTCACACTTCCTGCTGGTTCAGACACACAGGAAGAAGCTCAAGTACCATGAGGGACATGAGACCAGTCCACAGGAGCTGACGGAGGCCGACAGGGAAGTTCTCCTGAGGCTGGGGAGGCTGGCCTTTGAACATCTGGACAAAGGAAACATCATGTTCTACCAAGAAGACCTGGAGCAGTGTGGTCTGGATGTGACAGAGGCCTCGGTGTTCTCAGGAGTCTGTACACAGATCTTCAGAAGAGAGTGTGTGATGTTCCAGAAACCAGTCTACTGCTTTGTTCATCTGAGCATTCAGGAGTTCCTGGCTGCAGTCTACATGTTCCACTGTCACACCAACAGGAACACTGAGGAGCTGAAGAAGTTCCTGGGAAAGAAATACAAGAACTCATCCCTGGATGATTTCCTGAAAGGAGTCATGAATAAATCCCTCAGAAGTAGAAATGGTCACCTGGACCTGTTTGTTCGCTTCCTTCATGGCCTCTCTGTGGAGTCCAACCAGAGACTCTTAGGAGGTCTGCTGGGTCCGACAGAGAACCGTCCAGAAACCATCCAGAGAGTCATCGACAACCTGAAGGAGATGAACAGTTATGAAACATCTTCTGACAGAAGCATCAACATCTTCCACTGTCTGATGGAGATGAAGGATCCCTCAGTCCATCAGGAGATCCAAGAGTTCCTGCAGTCAGAGAACAGATCAGAGAAGGAACTCTCTGTGTTCCAGTGCTCAGCTCTGGCCTACATGCTGCAGATGTCAGAGGTTCTGGATGAGTTGGACCTGGACAAGTACAACACAACAGATGAGGGACGACTGAGACTGATTCCAGCTGTGAGGAACTGCAGAAAGTTTCGGTGAGTCCAGATGTGATGAACATGATCAGTCAGTAGATCAGTGGTTCAGTTCTCCAGATGTTCTCTCCAGATCATCTCATTATTCTCAGAGCTCCACTGGTTTATTTCAAACTTGATGTCAGCTGAGTTCAGTCTCAGATGTTCTTGAGCTGCTTCAAACGCTGTGGAGAAGTAGATGTTTGATGTTGTGGTGTTTGAAGCTGATCAATCCATGAACAGTTTGTTCTTGTGCTTCTTCCTTTGGCTGATGGAGGAAACATGCAGATCTGCTGAGACACATGAAGAACTGTAGAGGTTCTGATGTGGAGGCAGTGAAGTTGTGATGACATGAGGAGGTTCTGAGATCAGTCTTCTGACCAGACCAACAGCTTTAATGTGATGATTTCACTCTGTAGAGTTTAACATCACATCTGGATGATGAACCAACATTTCTGAGCTCTGACACAAATGATTGATGGATTATTGATGTCCCTGATGTCAGATGGATTTAATCAGTTTGACTTCTGAGCTTTTATTTCAGATGATTCTAGTTTGTATTGAATTAAACTGTATTGTTCTTTGTCATCAGTGCTCCATGTAATATTCAGTTTCTACCTTTCAAACACTCAGAACTTGTTTCTGACATGTTCTGATTGATCAATAATACTTGTGAGGGTTGATGCCAATCATCTGAGTTGGACAAAGAGGACTTTTACTGGTACTTACAGATGGGCCTCTAGTTTTTCCAGGAAATAGGGAGCACTGATTGAGTTGAACCCTGAAGAAGAACACAGATACTTATTGATGCGTACAATTCAGAACATTCTAAAGCCTCTGTAGACAAACTACATCAGGGTCTGACTTCAATGAACAACAATCAAAGCACGTTTGTCTTTTCCTTTCCTCTAGCTGGGAAAAATCCCCAGTGATCTGTGTCAAAGAGACAAATAGCCTCTGGTAGGACAAAGATATTTATGGCTGCAGGCTAGAAAGCCAGAACAAAGTGCTGCTTCAGAGGACACCCCCACCACTGCCCTTCTTCTTCAGATAATCAAGTCCATCAGCTCAGTGGAGAAGATGACATCCTCAGTGGGACTCCAGAAAGAGAAGGGGGATCAATACTGGGAAGAATGGGACTGCTGTAGCTCTCTGGACTCTTAACAATCACGTCTTTAGTTCTCTGAGTGAAGCTTTATGGAAACAGGAGCTTTGTACCTGGATCCTCCTGCCTTGGCTCACTCACATCTGTTTTTTCAGGCCTCAGCTGTTGGATTTTTGTTGTGGTTTATTGCAGAAAGTGAAGAGATAAAAAGTGTTGAACAAGTTTTTCAGAAGCTCCAAAAGAAGGTTGAGGACCAAAGTTGAGCCAGTCGTCTGTCATCACATCACAATATGTCCTGGTGTTGATCTTTACTGGTGTCCAGGTGTGATGTTGTCCAGGATCAGTTCCATTGTGTAGCGTTTGACAGCAGACTGTAGATGTTCAGGGATGGAGGTGAAGCTGACAGCAGCAGGTCCACAGCAGAGACATCATCATCTTTGTACTGGAGCTGTTGACTGAGCTCAACTCAGTCCCAACATCCTGAGTCTCAGTAGAAACTCTGAATGTTCTCAGCAGGAAGCAGGAAGTGTCCTCTCTCATCACAACATGTTCTATCATTTATGTGTCATTACAGACTTTCTGACTGTGGACTCTCAGAGATTCACTGTGAAGTCGTGGCCTCAGCTCTGAAGTCCAACCCCTCCCATCTGACTGAACTGGATCTGAGTGGAAACAAAGACCTGAAGGATTCAGGAGTGAAGCGTCTTTGTGATGGACTGAAGAGTCCAAACTGTAAACTGGAGACTCTCAGGTCAGTTCACTGACTGTTGGTGAATTTATTCTCTTCACATTGTTGACTGAAGTTTTAGGTTTGCTTTGATAAATGTTGAGGATGTTTGTGAAAAGAGTCTGAAGACATTTTAGTTTGTTGAAGCGTCTGTGAATAAATGTCCTGATCAGCTGACTGCAGGGATCCAAGATGGAGGACAGAATCCACAGTCCTGCTGTGTGTCTGAATGTAAAGCTGATGTGAAAGTGATGTGAGGCTTCAGCAGTCTGACTTCCACACATCCAGTCAGGATGTTTGTGTTTCCACAGTGTTTGTGCTGAGCTGCAGTGGAGCCTCAGGAACTCAGAGAGACACATCTGATGGATCATCACTGATCTGATCCACATCTTTTATTCTTTATTCAGATTGTGGGGCTGCAGGTTGTCAGAGATCAGCTGTGATTCTCTGGCCTCAGCTCTGAAGTCCAACCCCTCCCATCTGGAACATCTGGACCTGACCTGGAACTACAACCTGAAGGATCCAGGAGTGAAACATCTGTGTGGTTTTGTGGAGAGTCCAGACTGCAGCCTGAAGACTCTGAGGTCAGTTCACTGACTGTCTGTTACTGTTGTAGATCTGATGTGTGTTTAATGACGACTGAAGCTCATCTATGTTCCAACAGAACTTCCATCCATGAAGCTGTAAATCTGCTCTGGGCCACATTTTCTGTTTGTGTCCTAAATTCAGTTTGTTGAGACCAAAGTGGAGTGTTTGTATCAGGAAGTGTAGAAAATGTTCCTGTTGGTTGTTGAAGGAAATGAATGTTTGTAATTAGAGCTGAAGAGTCACATGTGGATCCAGAAGATCCTCTGAACTCAGATCAGTTAGAAGAGACTAAGTTTACTGAGAGAAGCAGAAATATTTCTTTGCTTTGCTCAGTTCAATGTGATTTGACTGATCATGTCTGATCACTGATATTGATCCTAAACACACAAACACACTGACACATGCAGACAGATGAAGGCAGACCTGCAGGTGAAGAACACATCTGATGGATCATCACTGATCTGATCCACATCTTTTATTCTTTATTCAGATTGAGGGACTGCAGTTTGTCAGAGATCAGCTGTGATTATCTGGTGTCAGCTCTGAAGTCCAACCCCTCCCATCTGGAACATCTGGACCTGACAGGAAACAACCTGAAGGCTTCATCAGTGAAACATCTGGAGGATCTTGTGGAGAGTCCAGACTGCAGCCTGAAGACTCTGAGGTCAGTAGAAGGTTCCAGTCAGTCAGTTTTCTAGTAAACAGTCAGTATCAGAGCAAAGATCCAGTGTCTCCTGTAAACCTGCAGCTTCTCAGTGAAGCTGTGAAGCAGAATGGAGACAGACTCCAGGACTGGACAGGAACACAGAGACAGCAGTCAGCCAATCAGAGGAGCCACAAGCTGGTTGTCATCATGTGTTTGAGTGGATGTGAAGCCCACTGTTGTTGTTGTGTTGATGTGTTGAGGACATGAAGCTGATTCCAGCTGACAGCCTTCCAGATGTGCACAGACAGTGGTCCTCCTCCATCAGAGTGTCCATCACATCTGATCTGACTGCTTGTTGTCTCATGTCAACAGTGATCAGCTGATCAGGTCCTGCTGCTCTTTCTACTGATGATCAGCTGATCAGACTCATTGATCTCCTCTGGTCTCTCTTCTTCTCTCTGCAGATGGAAGTGATGCTGATCAGGACGGTGTCTGTTGGAGAGGATGAAGTGTGTCCTGATGATCCAGAGGTTGAAGCAGCAGCAGCAGCTGGTGTGTAGAGACTCTGACTGGTCCATGTTACTGGGAGGTGGACTGGGAACCAGTGTAAAGTGTGTTGTTCCCACTGTGTAGTTTAGTGCTGCAGCTCCACACTGTGGATGATGGAGAAGTTCAGTTGATGTAGACATGATCCGTTGGAGGCTGATGTCCGGTTCAGAGGGCAGCCTGCATGTCAGAGTGTCAGGAAGTTTCAGGATGTTTGTGTCAGAGCAGGATTCTAGTTGAGTGGACTTTCTATTTCCAGCTGCAGTCCAACTGGTTCAGCTTCTCTACCTGCAACACATTGAGCTGATGAGAACAGAGAGTCCTGGAAACATGTGGCTGATGAATGAAAGCCCTCCGATAGGGTCCCAGCTGGAAGAGTTGTGTCATATCACTGTTAGATTTCCTGTCATCTCATCAGCAGGCAGCAAACAGAGGCTGGTTCATGAACACAGACTCTGGTTCTGAGCTGGAGATCCACATCTGGTCCTCTCTGACTGACATCTGCCCACCTGGAGCCTCACTTCCAGGTTTTCACGTGTTTCTGGGAGTTTTCCAGCGTCGTCTTTTAGCTTTGTGCTTCTGCTAGCATCACCTGATTGTTGGTAATAATCCAGTGGAAGCTTTTTAACACATGTATGAACCATAATCCTGACTCATGTGGTCGCTAACAATAAGAGCCTTTAACCTTTAAATAAAGTCTGTCTTCTCTTCTGTTGGAGCTGATGGTTGTCATGACTTTGGTTGAACTTGTTTTCCTCCAGTGAAACATCCGAGGGATAAACACCACTAACCGTCCATCAGCTGCTCTTTTACAGCTCAGTCCATGTTTTCCTCTTTACTTTATTCATGTATGTATCATGGCTCATTTATTGTGGCCACTGATTGCTTCATTTCTACCAGATCATTTCCAGACGCTGCAGTTAAAGTTCTGTCACATGTGTGGAAACTCTGAAATGTAACAGCGCCCTCTGGTGGCCACGCTTCATCACTACAATCATTTCTATTTTACTGTTGAATCCCTTCACCAGAAGCGCGACATTGAAGCACTTCCAGGCTTTGGCCACCAGAGGGCAGGAAATCACACGTTCTGTATTGATGTATTTTCAAAGTAAAGCAGAGACTGACTCCATCAAGCTCTGTGATGTCACTGATGTTTACATTAGATGTAAAGATGGACAGCTTAGTTTACACCAAAGATCCTCCTGACTCTTCCACAACCATCTAATACTGTCACTAAAAACAATGGACTGATGGTGGTTTTATTTTGAAGGAGTTAACAGGAAACGAGAGATAAAACTCAAAAAGCTGAGCGACTCATTTGCAAATAACCCATCAGAAGTCATCCACAATGAATTAAGACGAGTTAGATTCCAACTAGACAACATATTTAACAAAAAAACTCAGTTCATAATAGAAAGATTAAGACATGATACATTTGAATATCGCAATAAAAATGGAAAATACCTGGCAAACCAACTAAAACGTAACAAAGAAAGATCCATAATATCCGTAGTGAGGGATTCAGCAGGGAGGCCGATGTTGTCACCACAAGACATCAATGACACTTTTCTACTATTTTACAGGAATCTATACACCTGTGATCATGAACCAGACGGATCAGAAGTGGACTCATTTTTAGACTCTCTCAACCTTCCCAACATAACAACTGATCAAGCAGCTATCCTGGACAACCCATTTACACAAGATGAATACCTTAAGGTGTCGCCAATAGTCGGGTTTATTATGAAGGAAGGGGGGAAACGACAGATTCATGAGACTGAATGATGGACTTACTGGTGTGATCTGTGACAGACATTTTGTATTTGTACACACAAGAAAAACTGCTTAAAGCAGTCATTCATTGAACTGGTGGACTGTGGAGAAGAGGGCGGGGAAGGGTGCAGCTTGTTATCCACAGCTGATCTGGATGAGCCCAGAATTTGCTGCTGGCTGCGGATTGGTCTGCTGGGGGCCAAGACCTCAAGAGAACCGCAGGGATTGGTGTTTTTCAGCAGGTGCTTATCGGCATAGCAGGAGAGACGGCAGCAGGACAGGAGGCGTGGAGCGGAAAAGAGGTGACGATCGGGAGGACTTCAGGCGGACAGCGGCGATCGGGACCAGGAGCAGAGGCTCGACGGAGCAACGCCAGCGACCGGGTCTAAAGAAATGCATGCAACGCTCGCTATTTCCTGACTGAAGGGAAGTGAAAACACGCAGAGTAAAACGCGTGAGTGTGATCTCTGATGAGAGACGGGTGTGCTCCTAAACCCGGCTTGTTGACGCCGATCGGCTGCCTCGGACGCCGGTTTCCGGACGCCGAGAGAGGAGCACCGCTGCCGGTTGATAGAGACTGTCATGGGCGTAGCGGACGCGGGCTACACGGCGGACATGTCCCCGGCAGTTTCCGTATCCGTGCCCTCCGTTCCCCCGCTCTTTTTCACAGTTATTAAACCACTTAATTCATTTTAACATGTTGAAACGCGTTTTTCCGAGCCGCCTCCAAACGCATCATTAGTCGACGGCGCTAAAAGGCGGCGAGCAAACACCGCTGCCTCCCGTGACGTCATCAGAGTCAGAGGTTGTGTTTCAGTCAGACAAGTTCAGCAAAACATCCAAGAGGCAGAAAACTTTAGACAGTTTTTTTTAACAAACCGTGTAAGTTGAGTCGTGCTGCTCCATATAGATAATGTTTAGATAAAACAAAGACCTTCTATATTGTATTTCATTGCCGAGGACTTTGGCTAAAAGATGACTAATAGCTGTCATTTTAGCTCGCTAAGCCAGCTGGTTATAAACCCACTCCTCCTTGATTTCTGCACACAACATGTGCTCACTATTGTTTTGCACATATTTTCTAATCGTTATACAATAGAAAGATCAGTGTGAGGGAGGAGAAGGTGGACCAGAGGCCAGCAGCAGGGATGGACATGGAGGGTCTTCACAGCAGGTGAGGAGGAACGATACCTGAAGTCCTCATAATGTCTCAGTTCTAACTGGCTGAGAGAAATATCGATGGCATCAAAGGGATTTGGAGGTAAAATAATACTACTACTGTATTCCTAATTCTATTTCAAAACGCTGCTTTCCACATATTTTTTAATCTTTATTACCACAATAGAAAGAGCAGGCTGAGAGAGGAGACAGTGGACCAGAGGCCAGTAGGGATGATGATGATGATGATGATGATGATGAAGGGTAAGAAAAGAACAGAACTTACTGAGAAAAAAATATCAACGGCATAAAACTGACATTATGATTATTTTCCTCACCACCACTATTCTTAATTCTATTTATAAAATTTGCTTTGCACATTTATTATCTATATTATTGCAGGAGAAATTATAACTGGCTGAGGAAATGCATACAGGATAAGAGAGACTCTAAGATCAGCATTTCCACTGCTGTTTCAGAACTAGTTTTACTTATACTAAATGTTTTTAGTCTGGGTTGCAGTAGTTGTGGATATATTTATTGTTGTGTCACTTCTTGCCATTAAATTAATTTATGTGGCTTATTACCCTGTTATCTGGTCACTTCCATTTCATTTTAAACAGGAGCGGTTTTCTACAGAACTTTTGGTGTTCAGTGTTTTCATTTGGCTCTTAATTATCTGACTCCTCGCCCTGTAGATGCCCCAGGGTCGTTCTGTGTCAACTCAACCAGAGTTTGGCCGCTGTAGATTTTAGATTTTGACTTTGATGGTGTATTATTTTAAAGAACTAAAGTCGGTTCCCTGGTGCTGTGCTGTTTGTGGCTGTGTGGCTCTTTAGCTGCTAAGGAGAGGTGCAATTGAATGCGAGAGGATGATAAATCACTCAATGGACCTCTGAACAATTTGTCCCCCCCCCACTTCTAAAATGATGGCTACGCCCCTGGAGACTGTCCGCCATCGCGACGACCGTGCCCCCCGCAAAACCCTGTCCTTGGGGGGGCCATATATGGACGGCGTTCCTGGGCGGTGAGAAGGATTTTTAAATCTCTCGGTCGGTGGTGGCTCCTACCGAGAGCGAATTTTTAGACTTCTACAGTCAGCGGCCGCTATCCCTGCACACAGCTACAGCCGACATATGAGAGGCGATTAGTGCCCCTCCTTGCCAACTGCTTCCAGGCCAGAACTTTTGTACAGACTGTCCCCCCTCCTCCCCCGTCGTGGGTGGCTTCAGGTTGGTTCAGGTGGTTGTGTGGTGTGGAAGGTGTTGCCCTCAGCTGGCCTTATTATCATGATAACCTGCTTGCAGTGCTCAGTGTGATATAGTGGCTTTAAGAGTTTGGTCCTCCTTTTCCTAGAAGTGTTTTGCAGTGGGGTGTTTTTTTATTATTGTTGTGGTGTTTCTTCTTATTGCTCTCGAGCATCTTGTCCAGCGAAAGGGGGGTGGTAGGATGCAGCAGGCGAAAGGAAAGGGAGGTTATGAGGTACATCTGCCTGGTCTTGGCCCAGGGACCAGTGGAGCGCAGCTGTTTGTATGTTTTATATGTTTACTGAATTGTGAATTAAAATCCTAATAAAGTGTTTTCCTCATACCTGATTTCGTCTGCTGTCTTTGTGGTTGTGGGGGATACAAGGACCCGTTAGGTGGGAGCTCAGTCACCTGGGCTCCCGAGACAAAGGCTCTCAACCAGATGCCAAACAGTAAAGCTCCTGGTCCGGACGGCCTCCCTGCTGAATTCATCAAACATTTCTGGAACACTATTTCACCATTATTCATAAAAATGTGCCAAGAAATCAAACATGCCTCCAAAATTCCCCGACATATGAACACTGCTCTCCTCTCATTGCTGCCAAAGCCAGACAAAGACCCGACTCAATGCTCCAGTTACCGGCCTCTATCACTAATCAGTAGAGACGTTAAAATAATAAGCAAAGCCCTGACCATCCAAAAAGTAATCCCTCATATTAAACATCCTGATCAAACCGGTTTCATTAAAGGACGACGTTCCTCAGATAACATGTTCAGACTTTTTAACCTGACAACCATTTCTGGATCCAACAACTTCAAAACCATTATCACCTCCCTTGATGCTGAAAAAGCTTTTGACGGAGTGAATCATACTTTTCTGTTTTCAACATTACTAACATTTGGTTTAGGAGAGTCGTTTATACACTGGATCTAAACATTATACTCTCCACCCATGGCTAGTGATGGGGGATCGAGGCTTCATTGAACACTTTTTTCGAAGCATGGTTCATGACTCGAGGCTTCAATGACACACAGGGCTCAGTAGGACATCTAGTGGTCAATAAAATGAAGTGCAATCCAGTCATGGTATTAATAGGCTCATGGATTGTTTTGAATTTGATTCTCCACTCACATTCCTGTTGGACCACACTAGATGACTGCATGGTTTCTAGTGGATACAATAACAACAGTAATAATAACAATAACTATTGAAGACCATGTTTCTTCTTTGGCATGTCTGTTTGTCACCTTATACACTCCTCACTGATATTTTGTGTAATGAAACATTTAAATGGAGCTGCTACATTCATGAGATGAGCTCTACAAATACAGCCTGATGTCATTTTCACATTGGGTTGGTGCAACTATAGATTATTTTATGGATTTTGGCAAAGTATGTTTTGGGGTTCAGAGGGTAAAGAGGTTCATGTGGGTGTGTTTGTGTAACTGGCTGTGAGTTTTTATTAAGAGACAACAGTTTATCCACAGTTTTCCGACTCAAGTGGTTTCTTCTTTTAGGGCTGGTCCCAATAGCAACCTCTGCTATATATTCATGGTAGGAATCCAGTGACATTAGCATGGATATGGGATAGTGGTGGCACAGCAGCAGTGTGGTGTCTTTCTGTCGGCTCCACGTGCCGCTGGAGCAGATGTTCAGCCAGGCGACGGTGGCTGGGGTTTATTTGGGTATCACTACAACGACCGAATATTCAGATACCCCCTCCTTCTTTTAGAGACTATTTCCCCATCCTTGGAAGAAAAATCCGTTCACACGGCACAAATGAGGCTGGAGCACACAGGAAGTGTTTGACTACTTTATATCTATCTACACTGATTCTCTACAAAATACACAATCTGATATAACACTACTAACTATCAGAGCAACTAACCCAACAACAGCAACAAAACCAACCGACTAAAAAATTCAGATGAACCACACTAAACAGGGATCTCCTGTCCCGGAGCGCACTCGATCAAGCCAAGTGATTCACGTGTTAAACCGAACCCATCAGCTGATTTGTTGACGTTCGAAGCACTCAACTGCTTCGACCGTCACAAGTCACGTGACCAAACCACGCCTCGGCACCGTGGTTCGATACATTTCCTTCATGAGCTACCGCGCATGTGTCGGAGCTTCGGGTGTCAGAGGACCATCACTACCCATGGCAGGGTTTCCCCCAGTGCTTTATAAGCCTGGAGGGCCGCCAGGCTTTCCTTGCCCCCCCGTCAGGCTAAGCGTCACCTGTTCATTTATTTTAAATAGTTTTTTTTAAATGCACCAAAACAGTGATACCAAAGACGTATACAGTTTTTAACCGTATCTGGCTGAAAGCAGATATGGCTGAAAGCGCAATGGCGACATTTTATGGTTGATACTTGAACTTTTTCCGAAGTCGGAGGAGACGATGACCCCACTCGTTCACCTCCAGGCCAAGGGGAGTTCATCCCCGGAGAGTCGACCGAGCCGCGGCTCCATGATGAGGCAGAGCCAGTGGAGTTAGCACGGATGTTAGCACGGATGTTAGCACGGATGTTAGCACGGATGTTAGTACGGATGTTAGCACGTCGTCGGAGCAGCCTTCTGTTAGCCGCGATGGTAAACATGGAACTAGTGGATTTAATCCAAAATGGTTATCTGACCCTAAATTTAGCGGATGGCTCTACCAGACCCAGTATGGTAAACCCAGACGGATTGATGCACTGATCCAACCTGAACCATGAGCAGCAATAAGTAGTAGAGGTCACACAGCACAGCAGACCTGTTCAGCCTCTGAGTTCCCTGGTTTTACCCCTTGGCCATGTTTGCACTTTTTTAATTATGTTAATTTATTTTACTTTTAAATGTGACCAGCAACGGCTTGTTTTAAGATTCACTAGGATTTAACTTAAGTGAAAACAATTGATATTATTTATTTTAACTGTATTTTTTTGTGTTTGTTAAAACCCTATTTCAAGATTGTGCCTTTTTATAAGACTCTACGTTTAAGTATTGTTAATAAATGGCTTATAATAACACATAATAGTCATAATTTTAAAATTTTTGTTAACTTTTTTTTTTGTTTGTTTTTACAAAAACACGATGGTCGGCCGGTGGGCTTCTCTACCGCCGGGCTTAGCAAGTTTTCTGGGGGAAACCCTGCATGGCCACTGTCATCACCAATGGAATAATATGAACCAGTGGCGCCGCCCCACCATTCATCACTCACCACTTTAGCTGAAATAAGATATAAAAATAATAATAAAAATGAAATAATAAAATACAAATATGTTAAAATAAATGTATTTCTATTTTAAGATGAGGAAGACAAATATTATGTTGGTAATGATGAAGAGTAAAGTTGCTTCGTTCATCTACGTCGTCTGATTGGTGACGTGTTTCCATCCTGGGTGTTAAAATCTTTGTCCATAGACTCTCATTAAAAGTTGTACATGTGCAGTAACTCCTCTTCAATACAAGACATAGGGCCAAGTTGGGTGTAGCTGGATGATCTACAGACCACCACCCTCCCTCCATGGGTGGGGCTCATCTGTGTTTACCTTTTTTAATATTATTATAGTTGTTGTTGTTTTTGTTTACTTGTTTGTTTTTTGGTGGTTGTTCTTATTGTCTTCCATTGCTTTTCAAAACATTCCTGCTATTTCTTGTTTGGATTGTTCATATTTCACTTTACTCCTTTGTACGTCTTGTTAAATGTTTGCAAATAACATTTTTAAAAGGTGTGAACTGCTGAGAATCAGCTGAAGGGCTTTCCAGCATGTTCCAGTGACTGTATTCGTGTCCTCAGTGTGATTTCCTTCATCTTCCAGCAGGTCTGCTTACATGTCCCGTAGTTGCAGTCCCCGGCCAGCAGGTGGAGCTGTGTGCAGCAGGCAGCTAAAGCGGACGGCAGCCACTAACAGAGGGAGACGTCACACAGCACAAGTACTGCCGAGGAACACAGACACAGGTAAGATGCTGTGTTTGTCATCATTTTACAGGTAAGAGCCCAGAAATCACAAGCACAAGGAAATATTAGAGTAATATGACATGTATGAGCCTCAGACTGTGACATGTAGTGGTTTGGAACGTGACTTTAACGGAGACGAGTGAGGCCGCCGTAACGAGTGGAAGCTAAACATGGCGACGGGGCGCTAATAAAGTTGAAAAGGAGCTTTAAAAACGGTCTTCTAGCGGGAGAAAACGAGCAGCCGGAGATAAAATCACAAACAGGGCTGGGAGCTGAGGCTGACGAAGGAGCTGGAAGGGCTTAAAGCTCTATTTGTGTGTGTGAATGAGCGAAGGCTAACGGGACAAATGCTAACGGTAAAGTCCGCGCGCTTTGCAGCTTTGACCGACGTCAGTTTCCGGTGCATTTTCAGAATAAGAGCAGAACGTTATAGCGAACATGGGCGGTCTCTTACATTTGAAAATAAGAGTTTATATGGAAGACATGATGTCAGCATTAGATTGTATAGTTATTTCTGAGCAACATAGAGTAGGACAGAGACAATAATAAATAGTGATGAGTTAAAGACAGTTAAGGTTAAGTTAAAAAGGTGAAACGGTTCATGACAGAATAAGTGAAGGTTAAAAAGAAGTTTAGTGAGAATAAATACTGCTGGTGGAAAATGTTGTTTACAGGATGGACTATTACATGTTTCATGGTTGTAATTTGAATGTTCCTGATCTGATCAAGTGGAATCGTGTGTTCTGAATTGTGACAGCTCAAGTTCTGTGAAGCAACACAGACTTTAAGACTGCTGTGTTTGTCATCATTTCCACAGGAATAAGAACATTAATATGCTACACCAAGGATGGACTGCGGCGTCCTTCTTAAAGTGTAACATGCACACATTCAGAAACAGAAGTGTTTATTTCCACAACCAGACTGGTACTAAATAATCTGGGTGCTGCTCCATTGGAAGACTTCCTTTAGTCCTTTTCAGCGATGTTTTTCTGAGCCCATGACTTTGGCTTCAGACTGCACAGCTTTTATAGGCAACAATAAGATGGAAAAATGAAAACGTATTGCAATGAATTGTGGGTAATCAGACTAGTGAAGTCTGCACCCCAAGCAGACTCTGTGGAAGTCTACAGAAAGTCCTCTTGAGGCCCCTTGTGGACTGGATGAATTGTGGATCTGGACGGCCCTCAGCCCTCCTGGACTTCCCGTGAATGAGTCCACAAGTGAGATGAAGTCTGGAGATCTGGGTTCAGCCATGCTGTTGTAACGTTTGTTGAATGGAAGCTGCCATGTTGGTTTGCTTTTATACTTCTTCTTTAATAAAGCGTTGGAAACAGAAGTATGCATCTCTCCAGTCAAATCCCTGAAGGTGAACTCGCTCCGCCCACATTACCCAGAATGCATCAGGACCAGACTTGTGTGGACTGAAGCAGCCAAGTTTCCCATAATGCATTTCGCTCCAACCGGCGTCAAAGACCGAGGAGGAACCTTTGAACGGTGATGCAGGTTAGTAGTAAATACTGCTGTTATTGTGACACTAAATGTAGCTGAGAGATGATGTGAGCAGAGACAGTGGTTGTATGAACGTCACATCTGAGCTGAATTCATCCAGATGAGGCCTGATATAAAATTGACTCCAACGCTTTCAGAGATGTGAGCGTCCCGGTTAGACGGCTACCACAGGGAGGTCAGCGCTCACAGTAGCCCGCTGAGATCAGCCTTATCTGGGCTGGACTTTCTGACATCTGCCGCCGGCTCTGACGGTTCTGTAGCAGTTAAACAGAGATAGAAGTAGTTTTAGGTTCATCTAACGGTCACACTCTGACCTCACAGTGGAGTTTTATATAGTTCATCACTTTCTACTGTTATTTAATGTCCTCCATGGCTGACTTTGTTGTTCTATTAGTGATGATTGTCTGGTCTTCATTACCTGTAGTGTGACTATGTTCTATTCTTATGACTGTAACTGCATTAAAACTAACATTTGAGCATTATTCTGTTGGAGGGACAGCTGAAGAAACCCAGATCCTCACTGACTGCTGGAGACTCCACAGACAGAACATCAGCAGCTCCATCCGTGGACCTTCAGCAGCATCTGGACCAGCCTGATGGAGTTAATGGAGCCTGAAGGCTGATCAGCTCCACTGGAGAACATCAGGAGGAGGAGAGGCGTCATGTTTTTAATCTGTCCATGTGTTTTATAAGAGACTGTAGTCCTGTTATCAAATGAAGCCTCTTAAATCCAATCATTAAATATCTTTTCCAGGGTTTCCCCCAGAAAACTTGCTAAGCCTGGTGGTAGAGAAGCCCACCGGCCGCCCACCATGTTTTTGTTAAAAAAAAAAAAAAAAGGTAAAAGTTGACAGGAATTTTGAAATTATGACTATTATGTGTTATTATAAGCCATTTATTAACAATACTTAAACGTAGAGTCTTATAAAAAGGCACAATCTTGAAATACGGTTTTAACAAACACAAAAAAATACAATTAAAATAAATAATATCAGTTGTTTTCACTTAAGTTAAAAGTTAAATCCTAGTGAATATTAAAACAAGCTGTTGCTGGTCACATTTAAAAGTAAAATAAATTAACATAAATAAAAAAGTGTAAACATGACCAAGGAGTAAAACCAGGGAACTCAGAGGCTGACAAGAGTACCTGGCTGCAGACCTCCACTGTCAGGACGGGAAGTAACGGGTAAAAAAACAGAAAAGTACATTTAAAGCGTCCAGTCCAGTAGGTGGCGGTGACACATGTGAAGTTGGTTTGCTAACCGCTAATTAAATCAAAAGAAGAAGCAGCCATTTAACGAGTGGTTGTGGCTGTTTCTCGATATACGCACTTGTCTGCGGTACGATCGTGACTGTGACACAAAATGTAGTTTTAAGATTATTTGAGGCAATAAAGTGGTTGTATAAACATCAAATCTGTGGTCAGTTTATCAGATAAATTCTGCTTATAAATTGACTCCAGTGGTTTCTTAGATGTGAGTGTCCCCGTTAGACAGCTACTACCAGGCGGTCAGCGCTCACAGCTCCCCGCTGACAGCAGCCTTAGCTCGGATAGACTTTCTGAAATCTGCCGCTGGCTCTGACGGTTCTGTAGCAGGATAGAAGTACTTTTACGGGAATTTAACGGTTACACTTTTGTTATTTAATGTCCCCGGTCGCCGACTTTGTCATTATATTAGTAATTATTGTGTTGTCTTCATCACCTGTAGTTCGTCTTTGTTCTATTCTTATGACTGTAACTGAGCATTAAAAATAACATTTAAGGATTATTCTGTTAGCAGGCATAAAACTCACAATGGGGCTCATTCTCAAAATAATCACAAGTTTCATATATAAATTAAAACGATATATACTATATACAATGGTCGAGTAGATTTTACGTCGTTTACTACGCGATTTTATTTTGTCATGCATCCCGTGCATTTCCTGTCCTCACAGTGGAGGTCTGCGGCCAGGTGCCTCTCGAGGCTGAACAGGTCTGCTGTACTGTGCTACCTGTTCTACTTATTGCTGCTCATGGTTGGATCAGTGCATCAATCCGTCTGGGTTTACCATACTCAGTCTTATAGAGCCATCCGCTAAATTTAGGGTCAGCTAACCATTTTGGATTAAATCCACTAGTTGGATGTTTACCATCGCGGCTCGCAGAAGGCTGCTCCGACGACGTGCTAACTCCCACTGGCTCTGCCTCATCATGGAGCCGCGGCTCGGTCGGCTCGCCGGGGATGAACTCCCCTTGGCCTGGAGGTGAACGAGCGGGGTCATCGTCTCCTCCCGTGCTCCTCTGACTTCGGAAAAAGTTCACGTATCGACCATAAAATGTCGCCATTGCGGTTTCCACTGTATCGCGAGTTGCTGTTAAAAGCTCTGTTTACCGTCTTTGCTATCACTGTTTTGGTGCATAAAGAAACCTATTTAAAATAAATATACCAGTGACACTTAGCCTGGCGGGGGGGCAAGGAAAGCCTGGCGTCCCGCCAGGCTTATAAAGCACTGGGGGAAACCCTGCTTTTCAACTGTATTGTAAATATTAGTTGTTGAAGCCAGAATGAAATGTTCCTCTAATCTGACCTGTTGGATCAGACGCTGCTTCTGTTTGAAAGGTTTCTGTTCTATTAGCTGACAGGCAGAGGAAGAGCTCACCTGGAAGAGCTCACCTTTGGTTGGCTGCTGTCCCTCCTCCCTCATCCTCCTCCTGACCCAAGCGGTCCAGGCAGATGTCCTCCCTCCCTGAGCCTGGTTCTGCCAGAGGTTTTTCTTCCCCTCCCTGTCCTAGGGGGGTTTTTGGTTCCTTCCCACGGTCGCTGACTGCTGCTCAGAGGGAATCCAAATGCAGCTATGGACTGTTGGGTTTTAATCTGCTGACTGGTTGCTTTATAAAATGTCAGGAAACAGTGAAAGCTCTGAAAAGTGGAACCAGAGCAGACGTGAGACTTTTCCACGTGTGGTTCTGAGCTGAACTTGTGCTCTTATGAATGTGGACTTTCTCCAGAGTTGATCTCAGAACGTCTCTGTATGATGCTGTGATTTCAGAGCACAGAGACTCAGAGATCCACAGAGATGAGAGAAGCTGCAGCACCAACACACCACCAGCAGATGGAGCTCTGACTCCATGTCTCCACAGGTTTCCTCAGCTTCAGGAGTCACTGAGTCCTTTCACTAAAGTACTGCACAGAGCTGAGTATTACTGCACTGCTCTGGTTGGACAGTTTGAGTTCCTGATGAAGAACAAAACGTGATCAGGTTCTAAGATGTGAAGCGTTGGTCTGAATAAAAGCAGAAGACATGAAGAAGAAGCAGCTGAAAGGAGCTCCATGAACATTAAAGAGGTCTGAGGACAGAGATAAAGTGGACTGTGAGGCCACACAGCGACTGTCTGTGGTGGAGACGCTGAACTTCAGGCCCATAGAGATGGTGGACAGCTCTGGAGGTTCCACTGCATCACAGCTGTGGTCCTGTGGAGTTCTGGTGTCACTGTGCAGAGCTCAGGTTCACTGGTCACACCTGAGAGAGTCTGATCCAATGAGAGGAAACCTGTGGATCTAGTGGCAGCGTTCTTCTGTCAGTGGTGGAACAACGACTGCAGCAGCAACGTGTCTGATAGATAAATGTGTGTTCAGCTGATCAGAACGTCTGTTGAAGGCAGGAAACCCCACAGCTTACTGGAGTCATGTGATTCACAGGAAACAGAAGAAGAGCAGCTCTGAGTGATTCTAGGAAATGACAGAGTTCAGACTCCATTTTAGCGTCGACAGAAGAGGAGAACAAGGTGAGTGTTGGTCCAACATTATGACTGTTCTGCTGTCAGAAAACAAGGATGAGCCTCTGAACCTTGTTCCTGTTCTGTTCTGGGTGTTCTTATATCACAGGAGTGTTTTCATGCTGACTGCTGAGGAGCTTCTATCTGCTGAAATGATCTTTACTAGAACACTTTCACTTTCTCCTCCATTTTAAACTGGGCAGATATTTAAAGCTGTCAGTAACTAGAGGTGTGTTGGTGCAGCAGAGACCAGGTCCAGAAGAAGGAACCACTGCTGGGTCCACCTTGATAAACTGGATGTGGAAGTGTTTAAATCACTTCCTGAACTCACAGTCAGTGTTGCTGGTTTTCCTCTCAGACTGACTCAAGTCCTCAAGATGAATGTTTGTGAGGAGGAGGAGGAGTTTCCAGCCTCCAGCCGTCTGTTCATGAAGAGTGACTGGTCCAAAGATTATCCTCTAAACTTCAGAGAAGAACCTGGACCCTCAGACTCAAAGTAAGAACACATGAACAAACCTTTACACCTCATTTAGTTGACGCTCCTTTGTGTTGTTAGATGTCAGTAACTAGAGGTGTGTTGGTGCAGCAGAGACCAGGTCCAGAAGAAGGAACCACTGCTGGGTCCACCTTGATAAACTGGATGTGGAAGTGTTTAAATGACTTTGTAGGACAGTTTTCCAGCAGAATGAAGAGTCTGACGTGTCAGAGATCAGCTGTAGACGCTGTTTGAGCAACATGAGGATTTATTATCAGAGGAGGAAAATAACGAGGAAACAAGGAAAGAGGAAACAAGTGTTCAGTTTTCTCTCTGAGGATGTTTTCAGATTTAACCTCTGTGGACACAAAGAACCTGAATGAAGACAAACATGAACTTTATTAGATTCGATTAGATTAGTTTATTTGAAAGGGGACAACGCAATTTCATAAAACACATGGTTAAACATGGTTAAAAAAGCCAGAATTATCCAGAAGGCTATTTTTCATCTGTAGTGCCCTGGCCCTGATGTAAAGGAGCACTAAAATAATCTACATTAAGTAAAATAAATGGTTAATACATATGACAAAGGTCCTTCAGATAACAATTTCAACATATAAACAACACATATAACAACCTGTTAAAGGAGCAAAATATGTACAATGTTATAGCTAAAATCAAAGCGACAAGATCAAAATTACAATACAAATGACAAAGTTAACAAACGGCACAACAGGCTGGTCTTAGTGTTTGCAGACGTCGGTGTTACTAAGACACATTTTCACATTTTTTGCAAAGGCCTTATAAGTGGTTAGTTGTTTGATCTCCTCAGGTATTGAGTTCCTCTCACTGACCAGGCCGACTGACTGAAAGAGGGATAATGCAGTCGCCTCTGAAGAGCCTCGAGTGACGCGTTCAGAACTGTTTCTTTGGCTGATGAATTCAACCAAGGGAGCTGGCGCCATATCATGCAACACTTTGTATATGAGTGTTAAATCTGCCAATTTGTGAAGAGCATCCCAATTTAAAAAGTGGTATTTTTTTAATATTGCACAATGATGATAGTGCCTTGGTTTTTTATCCATAACTTTAAAAGCTTGTTTATACAAAACTTCCAATGGTTTTTTTGCACTTTGACTGGCCTGAGACCAACTAGTAATGCAATAGCTGAAGTGGCTGAAAATCACAGAATGCAAAAAGATTTTAGCGGCCTCAGCTGACATTTCATTCCGAATTGATTGAAAATTTGAAGAGTTTAGCTTAATTTTTTTGCATAATTTGTCAATGTGGGCTTTAAATGAGAGCTGTGAATCAATTACTAACCCAACATATTTGTACTGACTGACAATCTTTAATTTTTCTCCAGCCCCGTATATGTCAGGGTCATGAGAAGCTCTGTTGGATTTACTAAAGTACATGCCGACTGTTTTAGAAACATTTAGCTGCAAACAACACTCCTGCAACCAGTTTGTGACACGAGACATCGCTTCAGTGAGTTTAGCAGCAACAATATTTTTCGAACGACCATTAACAAATAAGACTGTGTCGTCTGCATACATCAAGCAGTCAGTCTCAGAGCAGACAGTGGGCAGGTCATTAATATATAGGCTAAATAAAAGTGGGCCTAATATTGATCCCTGCGGGACTCCAGTGCTTAGCCCACGAGACTCAGACCTGCAGTTGTAAATAGATACAGATTGTGTTCGATCATGCAGATACGATCCAATCCAGCTCACGCCGTCAAGAGAAAGTTTAAATTGTGAAAGCTTGCTGAGAAGAACTGAGTGATTTACTGTATCGAAAGCTTTCCTGAGATCCAAAAATACCGCTCCTACAGCGCCACCCTTGTCTAGAGAAGATCTTATTTTCTCAATAAAGAGGCACGTTGCCAATTGAGTTGAACGTTTGGATCTGAATCCAAACTGCATGGGGTTGAGAGAGGAGGAGCTACTATTTAGGTGATGGACAATCTGCTCTGATACCTATTTTTCTGCAATTTTAGAAACAGCTGGAAAAATACTTACCTATTATTTCCTGAACTCACAGTCAGTGTTGCTGGTTTTCCTCTCAGACTGACTCAAGTCCTCAAGATGAGTGTTTGTGAGGAGGAGGAGGAGTTTCCAGCCTCCAGCCGTCTGTCTATGAAGAGTGACTGGTCCATTGGTTATCCTCCAGACTTCAGAGAAGAACCTGGACCCTCAGACTCAAAGTAAGAACACATGAACAAACCTTTACACCTCATTTAGTTGATGCTCCTTTGTGTTGTTAGATGTCAGTAACTAGAGGTGTGTTGGTGCATCAGAGAGCAGGTCCAGAAGAAGGAACCACTGCTGGGTCCACCTTGATAAACTGGATATGGAAGTGTTTAAATCACTTTGTAGGACAGTTTTCCAGCAGAATGAAGAGTCTGACGTGTCAGAGATCAGCTGTAGACGTCTGGGCTTGTTAGCAGACGTGGAATCTAAGAGTCAGGAAAGTCAATATTCAGAGTGGAGTTTGTAAATGCAGTGAAGAGAATGAGTGAAGGCTTCATTTGGGGGTCAGATGGATCCTGCAGTGGGACGTGATGTTTGCTGTGGTCACAGTAAAGAAGAAACAGACAGTTCTGTTGTGATTGATGTGAACAGAAACATGTTTGTGTTTGAGCAGACAGAGAGCAGAGTTTCCAGCCTCCAGCCGTCTGTCTATGAAGAGTGACTGGTCCAAAGAAGAGAATCCATTCTTCAGAGAAGAACCTGGACCCTCAGACTCAAAGTAAGAAAGTGTTTGTGCTGTAAAGTGACCTGATGAAGATGATGGTTTAGGATGGAGGAAGATGCTCTGCTGAAACAGTCACACAGTGGTCAGAATGCAGAACTCTTCCAGACTGAGGTGGATCCTGGTCTGGGTTTTATCATCATTTCTGCTGTGAGTTGAAAGTGAAGCAGAGTGACGGTAGAAGAGTGAAGACCAGGAGCAGCTGTCTGTGATGGAAGGCTGTTACTGTGAAGCTGCTGCTCAAAGGGTTGAGTTTGTATTAACAGCAAACTGCAGGCAGATCAGTCAGAGTGGAATCAGACAGCTGGTAGGAAAGAAGTGAGTGGAGTTAGTAATAAAGGAAGCAGCTGGACTCAGACAGAACAGTAGCCTCACTCTGACTGTTCTCTGGGAGCATCTGAGCTTCACTGTTGGTCACATGTGGATGTTGTTCTCCAGATGATCTGAGTGATGAATCAATGTGTTGACAGAGTGATGAAGAGGAGGGGAGCTTCTGAGGAGGAGCAGCCGTCCTGCTGTGCTTCATGTCAGGACGTCCTGAAGGATCCAGTCTCTACCAGCTGTGGACACTGGTTGTGCAGACAGTGCATCACCTCATACTGGGACCAGTCTGCTCCATCAGGACACTCCTCCTGTCCCCAGTGTGGAAAAAGACCCAGAAGCAGAGCTGGACTGGAGACAGCCAGTCAGAGCAGCTGTGGACAAAGTAAGACTGAACATGTGCTGATGGACTGATGTGTGAAAAGTGACCTTGTTGTTGTGTTGTGTTGTCCACACATGAAAGGTTGGTGTGTTTGTTTGTGTGGTCTGTGAGCAGATGCTGGTCTGGAGGAGGTTCTGCAGGAACATAAGATGAGTGTGAGGAGGAGATGTGAACATGTGACTGAAGGAAGTGATGAAACAGGAGGTGGAACCCTCCTCAACAGGGTCTACACTGAGCTGTACATCACAGAGGGACACAGTGGAGAGGCTGATAGCCAACATGAGGTGAGGCAGCTGGAGACGGCTTCCAAGAAGAGCCTCCATGACACTCCCATCAAGTGCCAGGACATCTTCAAAGCCTTCCCTGAGCAGCAGACAGCCATCAGAGTGGTCCTGACCAACGGCGTGGCTGGCGTGGGAAAAACCTTCTCAGTGAGGAAGTTCAGTCTGGACTGGGCAGAGGGCCGAGAAAACCAAGATGTCAGTGTGGTGGTTGTGCTTCCGTTCAGGGAGCTGAACCTGATCAGAGATGAGCAGCACAGTCTTCTGACGCTGCTCCATGTCTTCCATCCAGCATTACAGAAGGTGACAGCAGAGAAGCTGGCTGTCTGGAAACTGTTGTTCATCTTTGACGGTCTGGATGAAAGCAGACTTTCACTGGACTTCACCAACAGGGAGGTTGTGTCTGACGTCAGCCACAAGTCATCGCTGGACGTCCTGCTGACAAACCTCATCCAGGGGAATCTGCTTCCCTCGGCTCTGGTCTGGATCACTTCCCGCCCTGCGGCAGCCAATCAGATCCCTCCTGAACATGTGGACAGGTTGACAGAAGTACGAGGCTTCACCGACCACCAGAAGGAGGAGTACTTCAGGAGGAGGTTCAGTGATGAAGAGCTGTCCAGAAGAATCATCTCCCACGTGAAGACATCCAGGAACCTACACATCATGTGTGGACTCCCAGTGTTCTGCTGGATCACTGCTGCAGTTCTGGAGCACATGTTGAGCACAGAGCAGAGAGGAGAGCTGCCCAAGACCCTGACCGACATGTTCTCACACTTCCTGCTGGTTCAGACACACAGGAAGAAGCTCAAGTACCATGAGGGACATGAGACCAGTCCACAGGAGCTGACGGAGGCCGACAGGGAAGTTCTCCTGAGGCTGGGGAGGCTGGCCTTTGAACATCTGGACAAAGGAAACATCATGTTCTACCAAGAAGACCTGGAGCAGTGTGGTCTGGATGTGACAGAGGCCTCGGTGTTCTCAGGAGTCTGTACACAGATCTTCAGAAGAGAGTGTGTGATGTTCCAGAAACCAGTCTACTGCTTTGTTCATCTGAGCATTCAGGAGTTCCTGGCTGCAGTCTACATGTTCCACTGTCACACCAGCAGGAACACTAAGGAGCTGAAGAAGTTCCTGGGAAAGAAATACAACTCATCCCTGGATGTTTTCCTGAACAGGGTCATGAATAAATCCCTCAGCAGTAGAAATGGTCACCTGGACCTGTTTGTTCGCTTCCTTCATGGCCTCTCTGTGGAGTCCAACCAGAGACTCTTAGGAGGTCTGCTGGGTCGGACAGAGAACCATCCAGAAATGATCCAGAGAGTCATCAAGAACTTGAAGAAGATGAACAGTCATGAAACGTCTCCAGACAGAAGCATCAACATCTTCCACTGTCTGATGGAGATGAAGGATCTCTCAGTCCATCAGGAGATCCAAGAGTTCCTGCAGTCAGAGAACAGATCAGAGAAGATCCTCTCTGTGTTCCAGTGCTCAGCTCTGGCCTACATGCTGCAGATGTCAGAGGTTCTGGATGAGTTGGACCTGGACAAGTACAGAACATCAGAGGAGGGACGATGGAGACTGATTCCAGCTGTGAGGAACTGCAGAAAGGCTCGGTGAGTCCAGATGTGATGAACATGATCAGTCAGTAGATCAGTGGTTCAGTTCTCCAGATGTTCTCTCCAGAACATGTCATTCTTCTCAGAGCTCCACTGGTTTATTTCAAACTTGATGTCAGCTGAGTTCAGTCTCAGATGTTCTTGAGCTGCTTCAAATGCTGTGGAGAAGTAGATGTTTGATGTTGTGGTGTTTGAAGCTGATCAATCCATGAACAGTTTGTTCTTGTGGTTCTTCCTTTGGCTGATGGAGGAAACATGCAGATCTGCTGAGACACATGAAGAACTGTAGAGGTTCTGATGTGGAGGCAGTGAAGTTGTGATGACATGAGGAGGTTCTGAGATCAGTCTTCTGACCAGACCAACAGCTTTAATGTGATGATTTCACTCTGTAGAGTTTAACATCACATCTGGATGATGAACCAACATTTCTGAGCTCTGACACAAATGATTGATGGATTATTGATGTCCCTGATGTCAGATGGATTTAATCAGTTTGACTTCTGAGCTTTTATTTCAGATGATTCTAGTTTGTATTGAATTAAACTGTATTGTTCTTTGTCATCAGTGCTCCATGTAATATTCAGTTTTTACCTTTCAAAGACTCAGAACTTGTTTCTGACATGTTCTGATTGATCAATAATGGTTGTAAAGATGTAAACATGACTTTATCTGACAGTGATGAGATGATGTTGATGCTGTAACAGTGGTTTGGTTTCTCAGCTAGAGAATAATCCTGAGGTCAGTGAAGTGATTCAGTCACTTGTCCAACAGTTTGTATCTGAAGCTTGTTAACTTGGACATGAGGCTCCGTAAACTAGTGATCCTACAAAGACTGATGCTGCAGAGTGAGTTGAACTGAGTCATGGAGCATCTGATTGGTTCTGAACTCAGCTGTTCTTTCTAAAGAGGGAAGTGGTGTTCCAGAGTCCAGACTTTACATCTGTCCTGATGTTCAGTCACTCAGAGAGAAAGGCTGGTGTTCTCTGTCTGGTTGCTGCAGAGAAGAGTCGTATGAGGAAATGCTCAGAGGTGTGAATCTATCAGAGCAGAACGGTACAAGTTAGACTGTTTCCACAGATCTGATCCACTCAGAGTCAGAGTTGTTTATTTAATGCTACAAACCCAGAGAACATGTTTGTGTTGAAATAATTCAGCCTCAGTGGTTTGTTCTTTGTGTTTGTGCTCAACAAGTTTTTCAGAACCTCCAAAAGAAGGTTGAGGACCAAAGTTGAGCCAGTCGTCTGTCATCACATCACAATATGTCCTGGTGTTGATCTTTACTGGTGTCCAGGTGTGATGTTGTCCAGGATCAGTTCCATTGTGTAGCGTTTGACAGCAGACTGTAGATGTTCAGGGATGGAGGTGAAGCTGACAGCAGCAGGTCCACAGCAGAGACATCATCATCTTTGTACTGGAACTGCTGACTGAGCTCAACTCAGTCCCAACATCCTGAGTCTCAGTAGAAACTCTGAATGTTCTCAGCAGGAAGCAGGAAGTGTCGTCTCTCATCACAACATGTTCTATCATTTATGTGTCATGACAGACTTTCTGGATGTGGACTCTCAGAGAGTCACTGTGAAGTCGTGGCCTCAGCTCTGAAGTCCAACCCCTCCCATCTGACTGAACTGGACCTGAGTAGAAACGACCTGCAGGATCCAGGAGTGAAGCATCTTTGTGATGGACTGAAGAGTCCAAACTGTAAACTGGAGACTCTCAGGTCAGTTCACTGACTGTTGGTGAATTTATTCTCTTCACATTGTTGACTGAAGTTTTAGGTTTGCTTTGATAAATGTTGAGGATGTTTGTGAAAAGAGTCTGAAGACATTTTAGTTTGTTGAAGCGTCTGTGAATAAATGCCCTGATCAGCTGACTGCAGGGATCCAAGATGGAGGACAGAATCCACAGTCCTGCTGTGTGTCTGAATGTAAAGCTGATGTGAAAGTGATGTGAGGCTTCAGCAGTCTGACTTCCACACATCCAGTCAGGATGTTTGTGTTTCCACAGTGTTTGTGCTGCAGTGGAGCCTCAGGAACTCAGAGAGACACATCTGATGGATCATCACTGATCTGATGCACATCTTTTATTCTTTATTCAGTTTGATGAGCTGCAGGTTGTCAGAGATCAGCTGTGATTCTCTGGTCTCAGCTCTGAAGTCCAACCCCTCCCATCTGGAACATCTGGACCTGAGTGACAACGACCTGAAGGATCCAGGAGTGAAACATCTGTGTGGTTTTGTGGAGAGTCCAGACTGCAGCCTGAAGACTCTGAGGTCAGTTCACTGACTGTCTGTTACTGTTGTAGATCTGATGTGTGTTTAATGACGACTGAAGCTCATCTATGTTCCAACAGAACTTCCATCCATGAAGCTGTAAATCTGCTCTGGGCCACATTTTCTGTTTGTGTCCTAAATTCAGTTTGTTGAGACCAAAGTGGAGTGTTTGTATCAGGAAGTGTAGAAAATGTTCCTGTTGGTTGTTGAAGGAAATGAATGTTTGCAATTAGAGCTGAAGAGTCACATGTGGATCCAGAAGATCCTCTGAACTCAGATCAGTTAGAAGAGACTAAGTTTACTGAGAGAAGCAGAAATATTTCTTTGCTTTGTTCACTTCAATGTGATTTGACTGATCATGTCTGATCACTGATATTGATCCTAAACACACAAACACATTGACACATGCAGACAGATGAAGGCAGACCTGCAGGTGAAGAACACATCTGATGGATCATCACTGATCTGATCCACATCTTTTATTCTTTATTCAGATTGGAGGAATGCAGTTTGTCAGAGATCAGCTGTGATTCTCTGGTCTCAGCTCTGAAGTCCAACCCCTCCCATCTGGAACATCTGGACCTGAGCTACAACGACCTGAAGGATCCAGGAGTGAAACATCTGTGTGGTTTTGTGGAGAGTCCAGACTGCAGCCTGAAGACTCTGGGGTCAGTTCACTGACTGTCTGTTACTGTTGTAGATCTGATGTGTGTTTAATGACGACTGAAGCTCATCTATGTTCCAACAGAACTTCCATCCATGAAGCTGTAAATCTGCTCTGGGCCACATTTTCTGTTTGTGTCCTAAATTCAGTTTGTTGAGACCAAAGTGGAGTGTTTGTATCAGGAAGTGTAGAAAATGTTCCTGTTGGTTGTTGAAGGAAATGAATGTTTGTAATTAGAGCTGAAGAGTCACATGTGGATCCAGAAGATCCTCTGAACTCAGATCAGTTAGAAGAGACTAAGTTTACTGAGAGAAGCAGAAATATTTCTTTGCTTTGTTCACTTCAATGTGATTTGACTGATCATGTCTGATCACTGATATTGATCCTAAACACACAAACACACTGACACATGCAGACAGATGAAGGCAGACCTGCAGGTGAAGAACACATCTGATGGATCATCACTGATCTGATCCACATCTTTTATTCTTTATTCAGATTGGAGAAATGCAGGTTGTCAGAAATCACCTATAATTATCTGGTCTCAGTTCTGAAGTCCAACCCCTCCCATCTGGAACATCTGAACCAGAGCAGGAACAACCTTCAGGATTCATCAGTGAAACATCTGGAGGATCTTGTGGAGAGTCCAGACTGCAGCCTGAAGACTCTGAGGTCAGTAGAAGGTTCCAGTCAGTCAGTTTTCTAGTAAACAGTCAGTATCAGAGCAAAGATCCAGTGTCTCCTGTAAACCTGCAGCTTCTCAGTGAAGCTGTGAAGCAGAATGGAGACAGACTCCAGGACTGGACAGGAACACAGAGACAGCAGTCAGCCAATCAGAGGAGCCACAAGCTGGTTGTCATCATGTGTTTTTTTTTAACTTAATCTTTATTCTCATTCCTTGAAATTCGTACAGTGTACATAATACAAGTTACAACCTTCTTTTTTTTTTCAAGTTGCCAAGCAAGACAGCAACGTCAAATTAAACAAAACAGAACAGTACAGGGGAAAAATACAAAACAAAAAATAAGTAAATTAAATAAAATAATATGATAAATAATAATTATATAACTTTAAATAAATGAATAGATAAATAAAAATTCACTCTAGATTGTCCACTCCCAGGTATAATTGGTAATACGGCACTGTCTTTATACAGTAAGTGTATATGGCATGTAGGCATGAAAGTAGATAGTGGGGTGGGGGGGATTCTTAAAAGGTAAGTGTCACTGAATCAGCAGGAACAGGCAGGCCTCCACCGTTCATTGAACATAGATTTTTGCAGTCTTAGTGCATAGGTGATCCGCTCCATTTGGTATATGTCCCATACCTTTTGGATCCAGATGTTATATGTCGGGGGATCCGGTTTCATCCATCTAATAGTAATACACTTCAGAGCTGCCGTGAGTAAAATGTTTAAAAGGTACTTCTTGGCTCTCCCATCCAGGCCGTTAGGTATTACTCCTAATACTGCAACTGCCAGATCTTGTGGAATATCTTGTTGAAAGACATGCTGGAGAGCGTCAAAAACATCTTTCCAAAAAATGAACAGTTTGGGACATGACCAGAAAACGTGAGTGTGATTCGAGATATCTGTCCCAAAATCTCTCCAGCATGAGTTAGGACATGCTGGGTTCATTTTAGCTGTTATTACTGGCGTTCTAAAGAATCTAGTTATCACTTTCCATTTGAATTCCCGCCATGAATAAGCGGCTAAGTGTGCCTCAATGCCAACCTCCATCCAAGTATCCTGTGAGATGTCCTTGTTTGCCTCCGCCCCCCACCTCTGTTTGATCTGAAAGGTGTTGTGTGGGTTCATTGATAGAAATATGTCATATAGTTTACCAATTATTTTTTTAACTTGCCTCCCCAGTTGTATTTCAATTAGGAACTTTTCTATGAGACTATGATGTATAATTTTTCTCCATTCCTTATGCGTTGTTAGGAAGGTTCTTAATTGTAAATATCTAAAGAAGTTTGTCTTCTCAAGGTTGAAGTCATTCTTTAATTGTTCAAAAGACTTGAAATTGTCCCACTCGAGTAACTGGTGCAAATAAACAAGTTTACGATTTGACCAATTTCTAAAGCCAGAGTCTAAGTTGTTGGGTATGAAGGTCTTCATAAATCCAATATTTGCTGATGGTGAGAGTTTTGCTAGGTCAAAAGCCGACTTTATTTTCCACCATACATTGAGAGTAGTCATAGTCCATTGTGCTAGCCCCTTAACAGGGCCATCCGAAAATGAAAGAGTTTCCAAAGGATCTGGAGACATATTCTTTTCAATATTAAGCCAGCGTGTGTTTGTATCATTCTGAATCCATGATAACAGAGGCTTCATTTGCGAGGCCCAGTAATAGTATTTCAGGTTTGGGAGCTTAAGACCTCCATCTGATTTCGGGAGTTGCAAGGTTTTAAGTTTAATTCTTGGTCTCTCATTTTGCCAGATGAATTTTGAGATCATTTTGTCCAGATTTTCGAAGGTTGTTCTTGGGATTTCAATAGGTAACATCTGAAATAAATATAATAGCCTGGGCAGTACATTCATGCGAATACATTCGATGCGGCCGAGGAGAGAAAGAGGAAGTGAGGTCCATCGTTCTAAATCATTGTTGATGTGCCGGATAATTTTAATATAGTTTGCGTCATACAACTTTTGTAAAGAAGGGGTGATATATATGCCTAGGTATTTAATGCCTTCTTCAGGCCATCTGAATCCCCACTGTGATTTAATGTTTTGTGGAATATTTTCATTGACATCAATTGCCCTGGTTTTATCAACCTTTACCTTGTATCTCGAGTGATATCTAAAATCAGAGATCAGGTTCATAAGATGTGTTATGGTTGATATGGGTTCTGACAAGTATAATAGCACATCGTCAGCATACAATGATAGCTTATGCTCCTCTTTGTCTACTACAATTCCTTTGATGTAATTGTTGTCTCTAATAAGCTGGGCCAATGGTTTGATACTGATAGCGAACAGTAGAGGTGAGAGAGGGCAGCCTTGCCGACATCCTCTTTCTAATAAGAATTTCTCTGATCCATGGCCATTGACTCGAACCGAAGCCTGGGGGGATGAATAGATGGTCTGAATCCAACTGACAAAATTTTGACCGAATTTATACCGTTTTAGAGTTTGAATTAGGAACTGCCATGACACTCGGTCAAATGCCTTTTGTGCATCTAGGGATATAATCACTGATTTTGATTTGTTGTCTTTTAGATATGACATTATGTTTAATAAACATCTTAGATTGCCTCCGTAGTGTCTCCCTTTTATAAACCCAGTTTGGTCAGGATGGATAATTTGTGTGATTATCTGATTAACCCTTCTTGCTAAGATTGCGGTTAGTATGCGTAGATCGCCATTCAACATTGACATTGGTCTATAGGATTGGCACTCAGTTGGATCTTTACCCTCTTTATGTATCACTACAATTGTAGCTTCTGTCCAAGATGGGGCCATAGTTTTCGATTCTAATGCATAATGATACGCTTTTAGGAGTAAGGGGGTCAGTAGGTCTTTGAAAGATTTGTAAAACTCCTTTGTATAACCGTCTGGTCCTGGGCTCTTATTGTTCTTAAGCGATGAGATCACCTGTGTGATCTCTTGTGTTGTAATTGGCTCATCAAGTTTCTTAGCTTCTTCCTCAGGTAGTTCAGTCAGTTTTATATGCTTAAGAAAGTTTGCTAGTTCAGTGTCATCTGTGCAAGTGTCTGAGTTCTTATACAAGGATTTGTAGTATTCTGCAAAGGCATTTGCTATTTTCTTTGGTTTTGTGACGAACGTGTCTTGTGATTTTATTTTCTGTACTGTTTTCTGTAGAGGATTGCTGCTTTCTCAGCCTAAATGCTAACAGTCTGCTGGCTCTATCGCCATCTTCATAATACTTTTGATTGGTAAATCTTAGGTTACCCTCTATCTTGTCTGATAGTAAGTTTTTGAGTTCTCTACGAGTTGTGTTTAGCTTATTTATGAGGGTAGGAGATACAGTTTGTGTTTTCTTTCTAACTCTTTTATTTTGTCTTCCACTTCTTTTTGTTTAGCTTCCTTCTGTCTTTTTCTAGCACTGGTGAATGAAATGATACATCCTCTAATATAGGCCTTAGCACAGTCCCACAGCATTAGAGGGGATGTTTCAGTCGTAGTATTAATGTCCAGATATTGGTTAAACTCTGTTGTTATAAAGGAAATAAATTTTTCATCATTAAGGAGGGACGTATTCAGTCTCCAATTTTTTGAGGTTTGTGTATGGCCAATATCCCATTTTAGAACCACTGGGGCATGGTCAGAGATAGTGATAGGGAGTATCTCAATATTCTCTATACTATGTAACTGAGCCTTAGGAGTTAAAAAGTAATCAATCCTTGAGTATGTTAAGTGCCTGCTTGAATAGAAAGTAAAGTCTTTACCTCTTGGAAATTTGCTTCTCCATATATCTACAAGCCCTGCTTCTAAGCTCTGGCATTTGAGCATTCTGCTTATTTTAGAGAGGGAAGTTTTAGAGGGAGGCTGTTTATCAATTTGGTGCGACATCACACAGTTAAGGTCTCTTCCCATCAGCAGCAGGCCAGTACTAAACAGTATAAGTTCACTGAACAGTCTCTTAATAAATTCAGGATCGTCCTCGTTTGGTGCATACACATTTATAAAAGATACTTCTATACCGTCTATTAAACCATTAATTAAGATGTATCTTCCCTCCTTATCCTTGTGCACCAGCGTTTGGGTAAAATTAATTTGTCTGTGAATGAGTATGGCTACACCCCTCCTTCTTCCTGACTGGTGTGAAGAGAAATATACTTTATCTGCCCATGACTTTGTTAACTTTTCATGTTCTTTATCTGATAAGTGGGTTTCCTGAAGGAATGCTATTGGGCAATTAATTTGTTTTAGTTGCCGTAGAATTTTTTTTCTCTTGATTGGACCATGAAGACCCCTGACATTATAGCTGACCAATTTTAGCGTGTTCATTACTTACAGTAAATGGTTAATACTTTTAAACTGAGGGCTGGGGATGTAAGATGGGGAGCGGAGGCAAACCGACAATGGAGGAGGCCTGGATATCATGTGGAACCTGTGGAGTGGCAACAGGAGAGCAAACAAACCAAAGAGAGTGGGGAATAAAAAGAAAGGACAAAAACTGGCACTGAAGGAACTAAGTTTGACATTAATTCCTGGTGAATCCTCTAAGAACAAGAGAATCAGAACGTGAAACATAAAACAACAGTTAGGACCATAATTAAGACAGCCTTTTGTTCAAAGGTAGCAAGAAAAAAACCCAGAATATTAAACAACAGAGTTAACTACGAAGTAAACTCAGCATACATAATTATACTTTACTATTAGCAACATTTTTAAGGTGTATTCAGCGTAAACATCCTTTTTTTTAAAAAGAAAAAGTAAAGATAACTATTGAATATAAGGGAGTAAGAGTCAGATATTGTGATCAGTGTTGGGAATATTTTGTTTCTTTAACCATTATTATATCACATTTAATTAATTACATTTAATTTACTAACTATATTAATCACAATTTATATAATCATCATTTAGACATATTTAGTCATAGCTTGCTTTATTAAAATCACGCTTACAATACCTATATTAATTTGCTATCACCAATAATGGATGTATGTCGACCATCACAGACAAAATCCAGGAGTGTGCATATGGAGAGTTGACCAAGCATTAACCCTTACCAACAAAACCGAGAGGGGAATTTACGAGACTCAGGATGGATGTTGTTTGGACAAGTCGTATATTCTAGCAGGGAGGTTGCTCACGTCTGGTGTTGTAATTCTTACTTAAAGATAAGCAGCGGTTCATTTAGCAGAAGAGAAGGGTCTTTGTATTTTTTAGAAAACTAAAGCATGGACCAGCACAAGTCCTGTAGAACATAAGGTTAAAAGTTCAATGATCAGACTAATGAACATGCTTAAGCATAAGTAATGTTCAATATTAAATATCTTAGAAGAAGGAGTATTGAAACCAAAAATATATGATCATAAGACATTGATAAATAACATTTGAAAATACTAATTTGAACAATATACTAAAATTAGATAAATGATACAACAGCAAGAGTTCGTAAATTAATTAATCAGGCCCCTGTACATTGATAGTTTGATAAATAAGCTAAACAAATCTGCTTTATAGATACTGGCAATTAGATAATTAAATAATTCATACTTTATTCATCCTAAATAGAAGTTTAACCTTTGGCACAGAAAGAGATTCTCTCTACAGAGCAGGGAGTCACCCTTAGAGTTGAATATGCATAAAGTAACCAGATTCCAGGAAGAAGACGACTCCGGACTGATGAAGAACTCCTGGCTGATTGGAGGTTCAAGTCTAAACCGCGAATCCTCCCAACTATAGACCAATCAGATAGAAGCACATTTCCATATGAGAAAACTATGTATACTGCTAAAGTTAGGGTTTCTTTGTCTCTCTTCCTTGTGACGAGCTTGATGCAGAGGTCAAGCTAGATCAAGCGAGAACCTGTATGCATACATTCTGAACATCCAATGCTACTAAATATTCTTAAATGAATATATTGTCTTGGGGTCTTCATTGCCTTGTGGTGACACATCGGTAGCAATTAAAAAACACGCCTTAACATCAGCAGTTTTCACTACTGTTCATAGAAAGTATAAGGAAGGATACACTTAGTCCTCAGACTCTGAGGAGGGGACAACTATCTCCTGCACGTATTTCATGGCTTTCTTGGGATCCACAAACTCTTTGACCTCATCTTTGTGTGAAATACGGAGTTTAGCAGGGTACAGCAAGCCGTAGCGAACTCCTCTTCGTCCTCGCAGAGTCTTCCTTATGTCCGTGAACGCAGCTCTGGCTTTGGCAACGCTGGCGGTATAGTCGGGGAATATGGCGATCCGTCTACCATCATACATCAGTGGGGCTCGGTCCCGGGCCCGCCTCAGGATCTCCGCGGCGTCTCCATCGTAGTGTAGTTTGGCGATGATCACCGGCGGCTTCTCTCGGTCTCCTGGTCTAGCAGGCGCAGGGGTGCGATGAGAACGGTCAATTTTTATGTCCCGGTCATGGCTAGGAACTCTCTGATAACTTTAACCACCGCTGTAGGGGAGCTGGAATCTGGCTGCTCGTTGATACCGACGATACGGTGTCCGTGATTTCAGCTTGGATTGCAATTTTATTGTCCATAATCTCTGACCGGACTGCTTTTAATTCAGCTTTCAAGACATCGAAGTCCTCTGCTAGTGCATTTTTTAGCTCTTCTCTTATGATTTTTGAAATTTCTCCTTTCAAAGATGAAAGTATATCGTTTTTCACTTCTTCAGCGGTCATACCTGTGTCTTGAGCCTGGGTCAGAGAGGGTGTGTCGGGGTCGTCTGGCATACGCTGCTTCGTGGTTCTTGCAGGCCGGGTTGAGCCACCACCGTACTTGTATTTTTGAAGTTTTTCCGCCATTCGGGTTAAAATTGGTCGAGTAGTTTGACCTCTCAAGTTTTCATAGCAACATTAGTGAGTTTTTCGATTAGTCTTCTGGGGAAATAGGCTGTTTAATAAAGAATGTTGAAAAATCTGCAGGATTTTTCAACTTACTCCATGGCTGGCTCACTAGCGCCCCCCGTCATCATGTGTTTGAGTGGATGTGAAGCCAACTGTTGTTGTTGTGTTGATGTGTTGAGGACATGAAGCTGATTCCAGCTGACAGCCTTCCAGATGTGCACAGACAGTGGTCCTCCTCCATCAGAGTGTCCATCACATCTGATCTGACTGCTTGTTGTCTCATGTCAACAGTGATCAGCTGATCAGGTCCTGCTGCTCTTTATACTGATGATCAGCTGATCAAACTCATTGATCTCCTCTGGTCTCTCTTCTTCTCTCTGCAGATGGAAGTGATGCTGATCAGGACGGTGTCTGTTGGAGAGGATGAAGTGTGTCCTGATGATCCAGAGGTTGAAGCAGCAGCAGCAGCTGGTGTGTAGAGACTCTGACTGGTCCATGTTACTGGGAGGTGGACTGGGAACCAGTGTAAAGTGTGTTGTTCCCACTGTGTAGTTTAGTGCTGCAGCTCCACACTGTGGATGATGGAGAAGTTCAGTTGATGTAGACATGATCCGTTGGAGGCTGATGTCCGGTTCAGAGGGCAGCCTGCATGTCAGAGTGTCAGGAAGTTTCAGGATGTTTGTGTCAGAGCAGGATTCTAGTTGAGTGGACTTTCTATTTCCAGCTGCAGTCCAACTGGTTCAGCTTCTCTACCTGCAACACATTGAGCTGATGAGAACAAAGAGTCCTGGAAACATGTGGCTGATGAATGAAAGCCCTCCGATAGGGTCCCAGCTGGAAGAGTTGTGTCATATCACTGTTAGATTTCCTGTCATCTCATCAACAGGCAGCAAACAGAGGCTGGTTCATGAACACAGACTCTGGTTCTGAGCTGGAGATCCACATCTGATCCTCTCTGACTGACATCTGCCCACCTGGAGCCTCACTTCCAGGTTTTCATGTGTTTCTGGGAGTTTTCCAGCGTCGTCTTTTAGCTTTGTGCTTCTGCTAGCATCACCTGATTGTTGGTAATAATCCAGTGGAAGCTTTTTAACACATGTATGAACCATAATCCTGACTCATGTGGTCGCTAACAATAAGAGCCTTTAACCTTTAAATAAAGTCTGTCTTCTCTTCTGTTGGAGCTGATGGTTGTCATGACTTTGGTTGAACTTGTTTTCCTCCAGTGAAACATCCGAGGGATAAACACCACTAACCGTCCATCAGCTGCTCTTTTACAGCTCAGTCCATGTTTTCCTCTTTACTTTATTCATGTATGTATCATGGCTCATTTATTGTGGCCACTGATTGGTTCATTTCTACCAGATCATTTCCAGACGCTGCAGTTAAAGTTCTGTCACATGTGTGGAAACTCTGAAATGTAACAGCGCCCTCTGGTGGCCACGCTTCATCACTACAATCATTTCTATTTTACTGTTGAATCCCTTCACCAGACGTCCTACATTGAAGCACTTCCAGGCTTTGGCCACCAGAGGGCAGGAAATCACACGTTCTGTATTGATGTATTTTCAAAGTAAAGCAGAGACTGACTCCATCAAGCTCTCTGATGTCACTGATGTCTACATTAGATGTAAAGATGGACAGCTTAGTTTACACCACAGATCCTCCTGACTCTTCCACAATCATCTAATACTGTCATTAAAAGCAATGGACTGATGGTGGTTTTATTTTGAAGGAGTTAACAGGAAACTAGAGATAAAACTCAAAAAGCTGAGCGACTCATTTGCAAATAACCCATCAGAAGTCATCCACAATGAATTAAGACGAGTTAGATTCCAACTAGACAACATACTTAACAAAAAACTCAGTTCATAATAGAAAGATTAAGACATGATACATTTGAATATCGCAATAAAAATAGAAAATACCTGGCAAACCAACTAAAACGTAACAAATAAAAATCCATAATATCCGTAGTGAGGGATTCAGCAGGGAGGCCGATGTTGTCACCACAAGACATCAATGACACTTTTCTACTATTTTACAGGAATCTATACACCTGTGATCATGAACCAGACGGATCAGAAGTGGACTCATTTTTAGACTCTCTCAACCTTCCCAACATAACAACTGATCAAGCAGCTATCCTGGACAACCCATTTACACAAGATCAATACCTTAAGGTGTCGCCAATAGTCGGGTTTATTATGAAGGAAGGAGGAAAACGACCAATTCATGAGACTGAATGATGGACTTACTGGTGTGATCTGTGACAGACATTTTGTATTTGTACACTCAAGAAAAACTGCTTAAACCAGTCATTCACTGAACTGGTGGACTGTGGAGAAGAGGGCGGGGAAGGGTGCAGCTTGTTATTCACAGCTGATCTGGATGAGCCCAGAATTTGCTGCAGGCTGCGGATTGGTCTGCTGGGGGCCAAGACCTCAAGAGAACCGCAGGGATTGGTGTTTTTCAGCAGGTGCTTATCGGCATAGCAGGAGAGACGGCAGCAGGACAGGAGGCGTGGAGCGGAAAAGAGGTGACGATCGGGAGGACTTCAGGCGGACAGCGGCGATCGGGACCAGGAGCAGAGGCTCGACGGAGCAACGCCAGCGACCGGGTCTAAAGAAATGCATGCAACGCTCGCTATTTCCTGACTGAAGGGAAGTGAAAACACGCAGAGTAAAACGCGTGAGTGTGATCTCTGATGAGAGACGGGTGTGCTCCTAAACCCGGCTTGTTGACGCCGATCGGCTGCCTCGGACGCCGGTTTCGGGACGCCGAGAGAGGAGCACCGCTGCCGGTTGATAGAGACTGTCATGGGCGTAGCCGACGCGGGCTACACGGCGGACATGTCCCCGGCAGTTTCCGTATCCGTGCCCTCCGTTCCCCCGCTCTTTTTCACAGCCATTAAACCACTTAATTCATTTTAACATGTTGAAACGCGTTTTTCCGAGCCGCCTACAAACGCATCATTAGTCGACGGCGCTAAAAGGCGGCGAGCAAACACCGCTGCCTCCCGTGACGTCATCAGAGTCAGAGGTTGTGTTTCAGTCAGACAAGTTCAGCAAAACATCCAAGAGGCAGAAAACTTTAGACAGTTTTTTTTTTTTTTACAAACCGTGTAAGTTGAGTCGTGCTGCTCCATGTAGATAATGTTTAGATAAAACAAAGACCTTCTATATTGTATTTCATTGCCGAGGACTTTGGCTAAAAGATGACTAATAGCTGTCATTTTAGTTCGCTAAGCTAGCTGGTTATAAACCCACTCCTCCTTGATTTCTGCACACAACATGTGCTCACTATTGTTTTGCACATATTTTCTAATTATACAATAGAAAGATCAGAGTGAGGGAGGAGAAGGTGGACCAGAGGCCAGCAGCAGGGATGGACATGGAGGGTCTTCACAGCAGGTGAGGAGGAACGATACCTGAAGTCCTCATAGTGTCTCTGTTCTAACTGGCTGAGAGAAATATCGATGGCATCAAAGGGATTTGGAGGTAAAATAATACTACTACTGTATTCCTAATTCTATTTCAAAACGCTGCTTTCCACATATTTTTTAATCTTTATTGCCACAATAGAAAGAGCAGGCTGAGAGAGGAGACAGTGGACCAGAGGCCAGTAGGGAGGATGATGATGATGATGATGATGATGATGATGATGATGAAGGGTAAGAAAAGAACAGAACTTGCTGAGAAAAAAATATCAACGGCATAAAACTGACGTTGTGATTATTTTCCTCACCACCACTATTCTTAATTCTATTTATAAAATTTGCTTTGCACATTTATTATCTGTATTATTGCAGGAGAAATTATAACTGGCTGAGGAAATGCATACAGGATAAGAGAGACTCTAAGATCAGCATTTCCACTGCTGCTTCAGAACTAGTTTTATTTATACTAAATGTTTTTAGTCTGGGTTGCAGTAGTTGTGGATATATTTATTGTTGTGTCACTTCTTGCCGTTAAATTAATTTATGTGGCTTATTACCCTGTTATCTGGTCACTTCCATTTCATTTTAAACAGGAGTGGTTTTCTACAGAACTTTTGGTGTTCAGTGTTTTCATTTGGCTCTTAATTATCTGACTCCTCGCCCTGTAGATGCCCCAGGGTCGTTCTGTGCCAACTCAACCAGAGTTTGGCCGCTGTAGATTTTAGATTTTGACTTTGATAGTGTATTATTTTAAAGAACTAAAGTCGGTTCCCTGGTGCTGTGCTGTTTGTGGCTGTGTGGCTCTTTAGCTGCTAAGGAGAGGTGCAATTGAATGTGAGAGGATGATAAATCACTCAATGGACCTCTGAACAATTTGTCCCCCCCCACTTCTAAAATGATGGCTACGCCCCTGGAGACTGTCCGCCATCGCGACGACCGTGACCCCCGCAAAACCCTGTCCTTGGGGGGGCCATATATGGACGGCGTTCCTGGGCGGTGAGAAGGGTTTTTAAATCTCTCGGTCGGTGGTGGCTCCTACCGAGAGGGAATTTTTAGACTTCTACAGTCAGCGGCCGCTATCCCTGCACACAGCTACAGCCGACATATGAGAGGCGATTAGTGCCCCTCCTTGCCAACTGCTTCCAGGCCAGAACTTTTGTACAGACTGTCCCCCCCCTCCCCCGTCGTGGGTGGCTTCAGGTTGGTTCAGGTGGTTGTGTGGTGTGGAAGGTGTTGCCCTCAGCTGGCCTTATTATCATGATAACCTGCTTGCAGTGCTCAGTGTGATATAGTGGCTTTAAGAGTTTGGTCCTCCTTTTCCTACAAGTGTTTTGCAGTGGGGTGTTTTTTTATTATTGTTGTGGTGTTTCTTCTTATTGCTCTCGAGCATCTTATCCAGCGAAAGGGGGGTGGTAGGATGCAGCAGGTGAAAGGAAAGGGAGGTTATGAGGTACATCTGCCTGGTCTTGGCCCAGGGACCAGTGGAGCGCAGCTGTTTGTATGTTTTATATTTTTACTGAATTGTGAATTAAAATCCTAATAAAGTGTTTTCCTCATGCCTGATTTCGTCTGCTGTCTTTGTGGTTGTGGGGGATACAAGGACCCGTTAGGTGGGAGCTCAGTCACCTGGGCTCCCGAGACAAAGGCTCTCAACCAAATGCCAAACAGTAAAGCTCCTGGTCCGGACGGCCTCCCTGCTGAATTCTTCAAACATTCCTGGAACACTTTTTCACCATTATTCATAAAAATGTGCCAAGAAATCAAACATGCCTCCAAAATTCCCCGACATATGAACACTGCTCTCCTCTCATTGCTGCCAAAGCCAGACAAAGACCCGACTCAATGCTCCAGTTACCGGCCTCTATCACTAATCAATAGAGACGTTAAAATAATAAGCAAAGCCCTGACCATCCAAAAAGTAATCCCTCATATTAAACATCCTGATCAAACCGGTTTCATTAAAGGACGACGTTCCTCAGATAACATGTTCAGACTTTTTAACCTGACAACCATTTCTGGATCCAACAACTTCAAAACCATTATCACCTCCCTTGATGCTGAAAAAGCTTTTGACAGAGTTAATCATACTTTTCTGTTTTCAACATTACTAACATTTGGTTTAGGAGAGTCGTTTATACACTGGATCTAAACATTATACTCTCCACCCATGGCTAGTGATGGGGGATCGAGGCTTAATTGAATACTTTTTCCGAAGCATGGTTCATGACTCGAGGCTTCAATGACACACAGGGCTCAGTAGGACATCTAGTGGTCAATAAAATGAAGTGTAATGAAACATTTAAATGGAGCTGCTACATTCATGAGATGAGCTCTACAAATACAGACTGATGTCATTTTCACATCGGGTTGGTGCAACTATAGATTATATTATGGATTTTGGCAAAGTATGTTTTGGGGTTCAGAGGGTAAAGAGGTTCATGTGGGTGTGTTTGTGTAACTGGCTATGAGTTTTTATTAAGAGACAACAGTCTATCCACAGTTTTCCGACTCTAGTGGTTTCTTCTTTTAGGGCTGGTCCCAATAGCAACATCTGCTATATATTCATGGTAGGAATCCAGTGACATTAGCATGGATATGGGATAGTGGTGGCACAGCAGCAGTGTGGTGTCTTTCTGTCGGCTCCACATGCCGCTGGAGCAGATGTTCAGCCAGGCGACGGCGGCTGGGGTTTATCTGGGTATCACTACAACGACCGAATATTCAGATACCCCCTCCTTCTTTTAGAGACTATTTCCCCATCCTTGGAAGAAAAATCCGTTCACATGGCACAAATGAGGCTGGAGCACACAGGAAGTGTTTGACTACTTTATATCTATCTACACTGATTCTCTACAAAATACAGAATCTGATATAACACTACTGACTCTCAGAGCAACTAACGGCAACAACAGCAACTAAACCAACCTACTAAAAAATTCAAATGAACCACACTAAACAGGGATCTCCTGTCCCGGAGCGCACTCGATCAAGCCAAGTGATTCACATGTTAAACCGAACCCATCAGCTGATTTGTTGACATTCGAAGCACTCAACTGCTTCGACCGTCACAAGTCACGTGACCAAACCACGCCTCGGCACCGTGGTTCGATACATTTCCTTCATGAGCTACCGCGCGTGTGTCGGAGCTTCGGGTGTCAGAGGACCATCACTACCCATGGCAGGGTTTCCCCCAGTGCTTTATAAGCCTGGAGGGCCGCCAGGCTTTCCTTGCCCCCCCGTCAGGCTAAGCGTCACCTGTTCATTTATTTTAAATAGGTTTTTTTAAATGCACCAAAACAGTGATACCAAAGACGTATACAGTTTTTAACCGTATCTGGCTGAAAGCAGATATGGCTGAAAGAGCAATGGCGACATTTTATGGTTGATACTTGAACTTTTTCCGAAGTCGGAGGAGACGATGACCCCACTCGTTCACCTCCAGGCCAAGGGGAGTTCATCCCCGGAGAGTTGACCGAGCCGCGGCTCCATGATGAGGCAGAGCCAGTGGAGTTAGCACGGATGTTAGCACGGATGTTAGCACGTCGTCAGAGCAGCCTTCTGGTAAACATGGAACTAGTGGATTTAATCCAAAATGGTTATCTGACCCTAAATTTAGCTCTACCAGACCCAGTATGGTAAACCCAGACGGACTGATGCACTGATCCAACCTGAACCATGAGCAGCAATAAGTAGTAGAGGTCACACAGCACAGCAGACCTGTTCAGCCTCTGAGTTCCCTGGTTTTACCCCTTGGACATGTTTGCACTTTTTTAATTATGTTAATTTATTTTGCTTTTAAATGTGACCAGCAACAGCTTGTTTTAAGATTCACTAGGATTTAACTGAAGTGAAAACAATTGATATTATTTATTTTAACTGTATTTTTTTTGTGTTTGTTAAAACCATATTTCAAGATTGTGCCTTTTTATAAGACTCTACGTTTAGGTATTGTTAATAAATGGCTTATAATAACACATAATAGTCATAATTTAAAAATTCTTGTTAACTTTTTTTTTGTTTGTTTGTTTTTACAAAAACACGATGGTCGGCCGGTGGGCTTCTCTACCGCCGGGCTTAGCAAGTTTTCTGGGGGAAACCCTGCATGGCCACTGTCATCACCAATGGAATAATATGAACCAGTGGCGCCGCCCCACCATTCATCACTCACCACTTTAGCTGAAATAAGATATAAAAATAATAATAAAAATGAAATAATAAAATACAAATATGTTAAAATAAATGTAAATCTATTTTAAGATGAGGTAGACAAATATTATGTTGGTAATGATGAAGAGTAAAGTTGTTTCGTTCATCTACGTCGTCTGATTGGTGACGTGTTTCCATCCTGGGTGTTAAAATCTTTGTCCATAGACTCTCATTAAAAGTTGTACATGTGCAGTAACTCCTCTTCAATACAAGACATAGGGCCAAGTTGGGTGTAGCTGGATTATCTACAGACCACCACCCTCCCTCCATGGGTGGGGCTCATCTGTGTTTACCTTTTTTAATATTATTATAGTTGTTGTTGTTTTTGTTTACTTGTTTGTTTTTTGGTGGTTGTTTTTATTGTCTTCCATCGCTTTTCAAAACATTCCTGCTATTTCTTGTTTTGATTGTTCATATTTCACTTTACTCCTTTGCTGAAGGGCTTTCCAGCATGTTCCAGTGACTGTATTCGTGTCCTCAGTGTGATTTCCTTCATCTTCCAGCAGGTCTGCTTACATGTCCCGTAGTTGCAGTCCCCGGCCAGCAGGTGGAGCTGTGTGCAGCAGGCAGCTAAAGCGGACGGCAGCCACTAACAGAGGGAGACGTCACACAGCACAAGTACTGCCGAGGAACACAGACACAGGTAAGATGCTGTGTTTGTCATCATTTTACAGGTAAGAGCCCAGAAATCACAAGCACGAGGAAATATTAGAGTAATATGACATGTATGAGCCTCAGACTGTGACATGTAGTGGTTTGGAACGTGACTTTAACGAAGACGAGTGAGGCCGCCGTAACGAGTGGAAGCTAAACATGGCGACGGGGCGCTAATAAAGTAGAAAAGGAGCTTTAAAAACGGTCTTCTAGCGGGAGAAAACGAGCAGCCGGAGATAAAATGACAAACAGGGCTGGGAGCTGAGGCTGACGAAGGAGCTGGAAGGGCTTAAAGCTCTATTTGTGTGTGTGAATGAGCGAAGGCTAACGGGACAAATGCTAACGGTAAAGTCCGCGCGCTTTGCAGCTTTGACCGACGTCAGTTTCCGGTGGGTTTTCAGAATAAGAGCAGAACGTTATCGAGAAAACATGGGCGATCTTGTACATTTCAAAATAAGAGTTTATATGGAAGACATGATGTCAGTATTAGATTGTATAGTTTTTTTCTGAGCAACATAGAGTAGGACAGAGGCAATAATAAATAGTGATGAGTTAAAGACAGTTAAGGTTAAGTTAAAAAGGTGAAACGGTTCATGACAGAATAAGTGAAGGTTAAAAGAAGTTTAGTGAGAATAAATACTGTTGGTGGAAAATGTTGTTTACAGGATGGACTATTACATGTTTCATGGTTGTAATTTGAATGTTCCTGATTTGATCAAGTGGAATCGTGTGTTCTGAATTGTGACAGCTCAAGTTCTGTGAAGCAACACAGACTTTAAGACTGCTGTGTTTGTCATCGTTTCCACAGAAATAAGAACATTAATAAATTAAGAACTATCTAGACATCTATCTATCTATCTATCTATCTATCTATCTATCTATCTATCTATCTATCTAGACATCTATCTATCTATCTATCTATCTATCTAGACATCTATCTATCTATCTATCTATCTATCTATCTATTTATCTATCTATTTATCTATCTATCTATCTAGACATCTATCTATCTATCTATCTATCTATCTATCTATCTATCTATCTATCTATCTATCTAGACATCTATCTATCCATCTATCTATCTATCTATCTATCTATCTATCTATCTATCTATCTATCTATCTATCTATCTAGACATCTATCTATCTATCTATCTATCTATCTAGACATCTATCTATCTATCTATCTATCTATCTAGACATCTATCTATCTATCTATCTATCTAGACATCTATCTATCTAGACATCTATCTATCTACTGTTTGAACTTGTAATAAATGTGTAAGGTTGCATATATGTGTGTATATAGTGCAATGTCTATTCTTTATCTATTATTCATCTAAGTATTATTTTTAATGTATTATTTATCTATTGTATGTATCCATCTTTTAACTGTACTTGTTTATTACACTAAACAAATAATAACAATAATATTATGATGTCTTTGGCCATAAAATGCTGACATTTATTGCACATTCCCATATTAACCTTAACCAGAAGGTTAAAAGATATCATTCATATTTTTTTACATATCTGCCACTGACGTTGAATGGTGGACAACAAACCAGTGAAGGAGACCCTTGGTTTTGTTGTCCTTCATGTTTTTAATGTGTACACCACTAGATGCCTGCTGCTTTACATCAGACAGTCCACCACGGGCTACAGAAAAAGCGCCCAGCAGACAGTGCAGTGCGTCCTGTAGATATCAGCATGCACTTTTCCAGCCACATGTTTCCTGTTTCCCCCTCGGGTCTGTATTTTTGTAGCCTTTTCTTTTTCTTTTTCCCTCGGAGGAGTAGTAACGGTACCGTGGGCAGCGTGCGAGACTCAAAACTCTGTGTTCTCCGTGTCACTCGTGCTGCTTTGTTGTCGTGTTTTGTCTTGCGATATCGGTTTGCGAGCGACAGAACGTCGACCAATGAGATGAGCCGGATTCTGCGTCGTCATACTCGTGTGTGAGTGTGCTGTCAGCTCATTGGTCACAGAGCAGGAGAGGGCTGGCAAGAAGATTACCGTACATTTCCACATAAAGCGCCTTGTTATTCATTGATTGCATTGACATTTTACAGACTATTTCTGATTCTCATGGTAATACGGGACGTTTTTCAAGGGACGGCTGGAAACCCCAGTTTCTCTGAATCACAAACTACAGCTGTCAATAAACCAACGCCCCTAAAACATTGAACAAAGATTTATAATGACCTCAGAAACCCGAACATATAGAAATATTAATTGTTTTTTATATTATATCTTATTCCATTTTGTTGATTCTCACAGTAAAACTGCACATTAACAGAGACATATTATTAGTGAAGTTGGTATTGAGAAACAGGAAACAGTAAAACCTCTGAAAACTGACTGGAACCAAAACAGATCTGAGACTTCTCCACGCCTGGTTCTGAGCTGAACTTGTGCTTTTAGAAATGAGGACTTTCTCCAGAGTTTATTTCACAATGTTTGGGTCTGAAACTAATCTGCTGATGCTCTGCATGATGCTGTGATATCAGACGACAGAGATCCACAGATGAAAGAAGCTGCAGCACCAACACACCACCAGCAGATGGAGCTCTGACTCCATGTTTCTACAGTGTCAGCAGGAAAAGCAGGAAAAACCACAGCTGACTGGAGTCATGTGATTTACAGGAAACATAGGAGGAGCCCTGAGTGATTTTGGGAAACGACAGAGTTCAGACTCCATTTTAGCGTCAACAGAGGAGGAGAACAAGGTGAGTGTTGGTCCAACATTATGACTGTTCTGCTGTCAGAAAACAAGGATGAGCCTCTGAACCTTGTTCCTGTTCTGTTCTGGGTGTTCTTATATCACAGGAGTGTTTTCATGCTGACTGCTGAGGAGCTTCTATCTGCTGAAATGATCTTTACTAGAACACTTTCACTTTCTCCTCCATTTTAAACTGGGCAGATATTTAAAGCTGTCAGTAACTAGAGGTGTGTTGGTGCAGCAGAGACCAGGTCCAGAAGAAGGAACCACTGCTGGGTCCACCTTGATAAACTGGATGTGGAAGTGTTTAAACCACTTCCTGAACTCACAGTCAGTGTTGCTGGTTTTCCTCTCAGACTGACTCAAGTCCTCAAGATGAGTGTTTGTGAGGAGGAGGAGGAGTTTCCAGCCTCCAGCCGTCTGTCTATGAAGAGTGACTGGTCCATGAACTGGACTGTTCTAGCATTTCCTCCAGTCTTCAGAGAAGAACCTGGACCCTCAGACTCAAAGTAAGAACACATGAACAAACCTTTACACCTCATTTAGTTGACGCTCCTTTGTGTTGTTAGATGTCAGTAACTAGAGGTGTGTTGGTGCAGCAGAGACCAGGTCCAGAAGAAGGAACCACTGCTGGGTCCACCTTGATAAACTGGATGTGGAAGTGTTTAAATGACTTTGTAGGACAGTTTTATTTAATTTATTTAATTCATTTAAGAAGCGTGTCAATAAAACAACGATTACAGAAAGGAAAACAGAACCCAGAAGCTGCCAGTCAAAAGGAGGAGGTGGAAGTTGAAGGACCTTATGAGAAGTCCTTCCCCTCTGTCTTCATTCCATAGAGCTGCATTTACACAAGTCATTTCCACAAAAAACAAAACTGAGGAGCATGGCACAAAATATATGATCCTACAAAATAAAAGACGATGACAGAGGACTGGAGAAACGGAGTATAGCATGATCGTTTATGGTCGTACAAACTAAGATAACAAACTGAAAGCAGAAGAAACAAAGGCCTGTCTTCATTAAGGTTGTCATCATGTTAAAAAGCAGATGTTTGCATGGATAATCTAGTATGAACCACTTTCTTCCTCTACGTGTTTCTGCAGGAGATTATTTTTATAAAGCTCTTTGAACTGCACCAGATTTGAACTCGTTTTAAAGGTTGTTTTTTAAAGTGTTTGTTTGGGGTTTCCAGCAAACGTTATGATGAAGAGTTACACCCAGAAATGTAAATGCTCGTAGACTCTCCCAATGACTATGTTGTCGATCTTCATTTGCATTTGTGGATTTATGTCACACTTTCCAAGAAACATAACTTCAGTTTTTATTGTATTGAGAGACAGTTTGTTTTTGGCAAAGCAGTCTTCTAGCTTCCACATTTCATTTGTAATCTCAGTCATCAGTGCTTCAAGGTTCTCAGCTGAACCTAGTATTGGCGTATCATCCGCCAAGAGGACACGCTTTAGTTTTTCAGAAACCAAGTACAAGTCATTGATGTATCATAGAAATCATGTTGGCCCCAGCACAGATCCCTGTGGGACACCACACTCTATACTGCCACACTTGGACCTGTGCTGTCCCCATGAACACACTGTTTTCTGTTTGTTTAATAAGATTCTGTCCAGTTCAGAGCAGTTCCTCTAATCCCATGTTTTTTAAGACTATGTTATGATCCATCGTGTCGAACGCTTTCTTTAAGTCTACAAAAATTCCAGCTGAAAACTTTTCCGATCAATACTGTTTGTGATTTCCTTTCTAAGTTCTATTAATGCTCATACCGGTGATCTGTTTTTCTAAATCCATGTTGGCTGTCATTTGGTAGATTATATTAGTCAGTACATTTATCAAGTCTATCTGTGTAAAGTTCTTCTAATATTTTAGAGAACTGAGGTAGGATTGATGGGCCTGTGATTCACTTATTGATCTGCTGCCCCACTTTTGTGGATGGGAGTAGCTTTGGCTACTTTCATCTGATCCGGGAACTTGCCTGTTTAAAAAGACAAATTGAAATTAAAGCTGAAAGCAGCGTCGGACAGGCCCTCGCTCCCCCCACCGCCGCCGCTTTGGATACGATCGAAATGTCTATAGCACGTAATAGTGTTTGTCTCATCCTGCTCTGCACATGTACCAAATTTCATGTCTGTAGGACAAAGCACTGATTTGATAGGAATTTTTGAAATTTCTAGGGGGCGCTGTGGAGCCGTTTGAAATTTGGAGTGTGCAGATCTGTTGGTCTTGGGATACTATATGTATGTACCAAATTTCATGTTTGTAGGATAAAGCAGTGATTTTACATGAGTGTTTGAATATTTGTAGGGGGCGCTGTGGAGCCGTTTGACCACGTCCATTCATGAATTGTATATCAAACATTAGTTTTTTCAGATTTGTGTGGATTTGGTGATTTTACATGGATCCCTTCACCTCCAAAACCCATTTTGTTCCATATGGTGAATTTATTCAAAATGGCCGCCATGCCACGCCCACACCGTGTGACGCAGCTACAAGATTTTAATAACTTTTCATCCTGGAGGGGTCTCGATGCCACACAGCGAATTTGGTGAAAATTGGATAAAAATCCTGGGAGGAGTTCGTTAAATTCCAATGCCTGTGCACCACATGCTGTAGGGGGCGCTGTTGAGCTTTTTTGAAATTTCAAAAGCAGGAATGTTTTTGTCTCGGGCTCCTGTACCTGTGTACCAAAGTTCATGAGTTTATCTGAAACTAGCCGTATTAACTCCATTAAAGCCCAATTTTCTAGGTGGCGCTATTGAGTCATTTTGCCATTCATATGTGTAATTCCCCCAAAATATCACATTTTTCACCAGTCCTGATCGTTGTGCCAAATTTGGGGAGTTTTTGAGCATGTTTAGGGGGTCAAAACAAAAAGAAACCGCCAAACAAACAGAGCAGGAACAACAGGGTCCTACACACCGCTGGTTCTCGGACCCTAATTAAAGCTGCAGCGATGGACGGGTTCTCACTTCCTGCTGGTCAGAGACTGATGAGGACCATCAGGGCCGGACTCTGATCACATGTGAAGTTTGAGGACATGTGAAACCCTGAAACCCTCATTCATGCCTTCATCACATCACACATCGACTACTGTAACAGCATCCTGTACGGCTCAACCTCCACCCTCCTCAGTAACCTTCAGAACATCCAGAACTCTGCCTCCACCTCCTCACCTACACCTGTTCCTGTTCCCACATCACCCCTGTCCTCCTGAACCTTCACTGGCTTCCTGTTCAGTACCGTATTCAACTCAAAATCCTCCTCCTCACCCATAAAGCTCCATAACCAGGCCCCCTCTTAAGGACCTGCTCCACCTCTACACCCCTTCCTGGACCCTCCGTTCCTCTGATGCAAACCTCCTGACCGTCCCCAGGACCAGACACCGACCCTGGGGGGACGGAGCTTTCTCTCCCTCTGGAACTCACTCCCACAACACATCCATGATCCCGTTGACCACCTTCAAGACTAGATCAAAACACACCTCTTCAATGTCCCTAAATCTATAAACACCATAGACGACACATTATTTACAGACTCCAACCATGAATTTTTGTTTTCTGCTGCACTTTCAGGTGTATTTCTTCTGTTTTCTTTTTGATTGATTTTTAAATCTGTATTTGTGTTTCTTTTTAACGTGTAAAGCGTCTTTGAGTTTTTGAAAAGTGTTCTATAAACACAATGTACTACTATTATTAGGGGGCCAAGCCCGAGGGGCATGGGACACGCGTATGCTAGCATACGCGTTTCCCAGGCCCGAAGGGCTGGGAACCCTATTGTAATCGTTCCGATTATTATTATTTTTATTTTTCCGTTGGTAAAAGTGGTTCTGCAGGCTAAACCGTGCAAGGGAGGGTGGTGCAATTCGGAGGGTTGGTCCAGACCCCTGCCCTTACCTCAGATGCAAAAATTTGCACATGTCTGCCAGCAGGGGGCGCTATAACCACAGTTAACATGTTTTGGGTTATAACTCCCACACCGTATGTCGCACATTCAAAAACCCCATATCCACAGATTCCCTGAATAGCACTGAATCATCTGGGATAAGCCACGCCCATTTCCGCCTATAATTTTTTTTCGCAAAATGGCAAAAACTGGAAAACGTACTTTTTCAAACTCCTCCTTGGGTTTTTGTCCAATCAGCGTGAAACTTGGCACATACTGTCTTCAGTTCGACCTGATCTAAAGTTATCAAAAGAATTTTGTTCCGTCTAAATATGCGCAATTTACTAACGCAAAATTTTTTTATACCTCACTATAAAAATGCTAACTGTTGCATATCTTGGTCAAAACAAATGCCAATAACACCAAACCTGAGATCTCATGTTGTCATGTGACTGTGTGGGTATTTGCCAAATTTGGCTCATGTTGGCCACTAGGGGGCGCTGCAACTGTTGGAGATTTATATCTTTTAAATGGCAAGACCCATTTTTCCCAAATTTGGTAGGTATGATGCTGGGTCACTCCTGAGGCCATATCTTAAGGTTATTCCTGAATGGTCAAAGTGGGCGTGGCTTATTACAAGGTAAACAACAAACGTTTATTTCAGCTCAAGTATTATGCTGAGGACTGTGAAAATTACAGGGTATATGTAGAAGAGCACACAGACCACCCACACCAAAAATTGTGCGTCTACTCCACTAGGTGGCGCTATAACGGTTGCAAACGCATTTTGGCCTGTAACTTTCACATTTTAAATCACGTCTTGGTAAACTTTATATGGATGTGTTCCTTAAATAGGGTTGCATCTTCTGACATAGGCCACGCCCATTTCCAGTGCACATTTCTCTTTGTACATCAATACACATCAAAAGCCTACTTTTTCGAACGCCTCCTACAGTTTAAACTCCATCTGCACCAAACTTTACACATATAATCTCCAGATGGGTCTGAGCAAAAGCTATCAAAAGAATTTTGCTACTCCAAAAAATGTGCGACTTATAAATACTCAATTTTTTCTGCTAGCTAAAAAGCACATCCTGTTGCATATTTTTGTCAACGTGAAAGCTATCCACATTGAACTCAACTCACTTGTGTCAGAGGTCAACCAGAGGCTCTGTGCCAAATTTGGCGCAAATTGGCCAATAGGGGGCGCTATAAACAGGAAAAATTCAAGCAACATGAAAGTTGATCAGATTGGCACCAAATTTGGTGAACTTGATGTGGGCTTGCTCCCGAGGCCAGCAGTAAAATTTAGTAATGTTTGGTGAAAGTGGCCGTGATTTGTTACAGCTGATACAGCCTTTCACGCTTCCGCTGCTCTTCCAATTACCATTACAACACTGCTGGTGAGACGTTGCCCGGTATCCTGACGCTCGCCCCGTGCCCGTGGTCCTTCTAGGTGGACTTCCGTGGGCTCCGCGAGACCTGAGGACCGAGTCGCACAAGGGGGCTTGGCCCCCTTTCATAACTGCTTGCAGTTCTAGTTATTATTATTAGGGTCCGAGCACCGAATGGTGCGAAGACCCTATTGTAATGCTAGAGATTATTATTATTATTAGGGTCCGAGCACCGAATGGTGCGAAGACCCTATTGTAATGCTAGAGATTATTATTATTATTAGGGTCCGAGCACCGAATGGTGCGAAGACCCTATTGGAATGCTAGAGATTATTATTATTAGGGTCCGAGCACCGAATGGTGCGAAGACCCTATTGGAATGCTAGAGATTATTATTAGGGTCCGAGCACCGAATGGTGCGAAGACCCTATTGTAATGCTAGAGATTATTATTATTATTATTATTAGGGTCCGAGCACCGAATGGTGCGAAGACCCTATTGTAATGCTAGAGATTATTATTAGGGTCCGAGCACCGAATGGTGCGAAGACCCTATTGGAATGCTAGAGATTATTATTATTATTAGGGTCCGAGCACCGAATGGTGCGAAGACCCTATTGGAATGCTAGAGATTATTATTATTATTATTAGGGTCCGAGCACCGAATGGTGCGAAGACCCTATTGTAATGCTAGAGATTATTATTAGGGTCCGAGCACCGAATGGTGCGAAGACCCTATTGTAATGCTAGAGATTATTATTATTATTATTAGGGCCCGAAGCACTACAGTGCGTAGGACCCTATTGTTCCTCTAGTGTTTGGCGGTTTGGCGGTTTGGCGGTTTAGCGGTTTGGCGGTTTCTTTTTCTTACGCCACTTTGAACCTCAATTTGACACCCTAAACATGCTCAAAAACTCACCAAATTTGGCACACACATCAAGACTGGTGAAAAATTTGATATTTTGGGGGAATTACACATATGAATGGCAAAATGACTCAATAGCGCCACCTAGAAAATTGGGCTTTAGTGGAGTTAATACGGCTAGTTTCACGTAAACTCATGAAACTTGGCACACAGGTACAGTACCGCGAGACAAAAACATTCCTGCTTTTAAAATTTCAAAAAAGGCTCAATAGCGCCCCCTAGAGCACGTAGTGTGCAGGCATTGGAATTAATCGAACTCCTCCCAGGATTTTTATCCGATCTTCACCAAATTCGCTGTGTGGCATCTAGACTTCTCCAGGATGAAAAGTTATTAAAATCTTGTGGCTGCGTCACACGGTGTGGGCGTGGCATGGCGGCCATTTTGAACAAAAAAGCTAAACAGCGCCAACTAGAACACGTGGTGCGCAGGCATTGGAATTTAACAAACTCCTCCCAGGATTTTTATCCAATTTTCACCAAATTCGCTGTGTGGCATTTACACCCCTCCAGGATGAAAAGTTATTAAAATCTCGTGGATACGTCACACGGTGTGGGCGTGGCATCGCGGCCATTTTGAACAAAAAAGCTTAACCTCGCCCACTTCAACACGTGGTGCGCAGGCATTGGAATTTAACGAACTCCTCCCAGGATTTTTGGCCGATCTTCACCAAATTCGCTCTGTGGCATCTAGACCCCTCCAGGATCAAAAGTTATTAAATTCTTGTGGCTGCGTCACACGGTGTGGGCGTGGCATCGCGGCCATTTTGAACAAAAAAGCTTAACATTGTACAATGGAACACATTGTGCGCAGGCATTGTTATTTAACGAACTCCTCCCAGGATTTTTGTCCAATTTTCACCAAATTCACTGTGTGGCATCTACACCCCTCCAGGGTGAAAAGTTATTAAAATCTCGTGGATACGTCACACGGTGTGGGCGTGGCATGGCGGCCATTTTGAACAAAAAAGCTTAACCTCGCCCACTTCAACACGTGGTGCGCAGGCATTGGAATTTAACGAACTCCTCCCAGGATTTTTGTCCAATCTTCACCAAATTCACTGTGTGGCATCTAGACCCCTCCAGGATGAAAAGTTATTAAATTCTCGTGGATACGTCACACGGTGTGGGCGTGGCATGGCGGCCATTTTGAACAAAATCGCCATGTGGAACGAATTGGATTTTGGAGGTGAAGGGATCCATGTAAAATCACCAAATCCACACAAATCCTCATTAATCTCAAGACCTAATATTTAATATACAATTCAGGAATGGACGTGGTCAAACGGCTCCACAGCGCCCCCTAGAAATATTCAAATACTCAAATAAAATCACTGCTTTATCCTACAAACATAAAATTTGGTACATACATATAGTATCCCAAGACCAACAGATTTGCACAGTCGAAATTCTAATCGGCTCTACGGCGCCCCCTAGACAAGGTCGTGTGGAGAGGAATGCGGTGAGGAGCGAGGGCCCGTCTGACGCTGCTTGCAGCTTTAATTATTATTAGGGTCCGAGCACCGAATGGTGCGAAGACCCTATTGGAATGCTAGAGATTATTATTATTATTATTATTATTATTTTACCGCCAAATGAATTGCTTTTTTGAGGGCCTAAACATGCACCGATTCGCGTCAAAATCTGCACACACATCAGGACCGGTGAAAAATTTGATATTTTATGGGGTCTGTGCATGTGTGTCCCAAAATGGCTCCATAGCGCCCCCTGCAAAATTTAAAAATGTGGTATTAGACTAACTGGAAGGACATTTCATCTACAGCTACAAAATTTGACAGGCATATTCAGCACATCAGGAAAGACAAAAAAGTCAATCATAGCCATGCTCTAAACCCAACAGGAAGTGACATATCTTGCGTTTACTGTGAAAAATCTGTGATGAACTCCTCCTAGGGGGTAAGTCTTAGAGACCTGAAATTTGGTCTGTACATACAACAGACCTTCGTGATGAAAAGTTATCAAGGTCTTCTATGTCGGTCAAAGGGTGTGGCCATGGCAGCCCCCCCGAATTACTGATCCTTCGCCATGCAACAGGAAGTGCTGGTCTAACTCTCTGAACATGCTCCAATCTGAATGAAACTTTACATGTAGGATCACAGACCTGCGCTGATGTCATCCATATGATAATATTCACTCACAGTCATAGCGCCACCTTGTGGCAACAGGATTTTTGCTTTTTTAATACTTTTATGTACTGTTGTCAACCCGTTGTCCAGATTCACCTCAGACCTTCTGACATAAGCCTGAACACATTCATGATGAATCACAGAGACAATGGTGACGTGTCATCGAAGGGCGTGTCTGTGGCACCATGGCGAATTTTGATGTTTCGCCATGAAAATTCAAGGGTCTATATCTCAGCTGAACAAGAACCTATCTGCTCCAAACTTCACATTCAGAATGTCATGTACAGTCTGAAGACATCCACACTAAAAAATTTTGAAATAGTCATAGCGCCACCAACTGGCAACAGGATGTTTTGGAATTACATTTGCCCATCCCATTGCCCTAAACTTAGTCAAATAATTCTGAAAATTGGTGTGATGAGTCTTCACACCATGATCATGGCACAGTGTGAAGACTTTGCCATTTCATGAAATGCTGTTGCCGTGGCAACGCAAAGTTGATATGAAAACAACCTGCCTTTGACAGCATTAGAATTATCAAAACATCACCAAAATTTGCACACACATCACCACCAGCTGAAGGAAGAAAACTGTATGCATCTCAGCACAGCACGTGTTATAGCGCCCCCTACAGCATTTTTAACAAACAGCCCCTGCAGTACATTTAACCTACGTCCACAAAATTTGGGGGACATATAGAACACATCAGGACGCACAAAAAATCCTCTTGGAGCCACGCCCTAAACCCAACAGGAAGTCCGGCATTTTGAATTAATTGGACAAATTTGGACGAATGTTGTTCATTTTTGAGAACTATCTCCTCCTAGGGGATAAGTCATGCAGACCTCAAATTTGACCAGTATATACACCAGGACATTATGATCAAAAGTTATAAAAAGATTCCTCCAATGTCAAAGGGCGTGGCCATAGCAACCCCCTGAAGTTTGATGCTTCGCCATGAAACATCAACTGCTGTGTAAATATCCTCTGCTTGCTCCAATCTGCCTCAAACTTTGCATGTTTAATCACACTCCTGCCCTGACCACATCCATGTGCCAAAATACATTCACAGCTTGTGGCATAGCGCCCCCTGCAGCATTTTAAAAAATTGCCCACTCATCAAATTTAACCTACGTCTACAAAATTTGGCATGCATATGTAACACATCAGTGTGAACAAAAAAGTCTCTTGGAGCAATTCTGTAAGCCCAACAGGAAGTCGGCCATTTTGATTTCAATGTGGGATTTTTGCTGTTTTTGCTCATTTTCAGAAATTAATTGCTCACAGACGATAACTCCAAAACATCTGAAATTGTGCCCATATATGGAACACATCTTCAGGTTGAAAATATGTGAAAATCATACGCCAAACCCAAAGGGCGTGGCCATGGCGGCCGACTGAACTTTGATGCTTCGCCAGAAAGGAGGAAGTCTTGTTAAATCCCCTGTATGTGCTGCTATCTGCCTCAAACTTTAAATGTGTGATCAGGTTACAGCCCTGATGATTTCCATAGACCAATATACAGTCACAGTGATAGCGCCACCTGTTGGATGGACAGTAAGTGCTGCATAAACAGTCTGTAATAATCCAATCTGGCAGAAATTTGACCTGTGTGTTCAGAATCCAGCCCTGGTTGCATTCATGGGCCTAAATGCGCTCCCGGTCGCAGCATCGCCTGACGGACGTGCTTGGGGTCGCCGACCAGCAAGGGGTGCGAGGACCCGTTCATCGCTGCTTGCAGCTTTAATTATTATTATTATTATTATTATTATTATTTTACCGCCAAATGAATTGCTTTTTTGAGGGCCTAAACATGCACCGATTCGCGTCAAAATCTGCACACACATCAGGACCGGTGAAAAATTTGATATTTTATGGGGTCTGTGTATGTGTGTCCCAAAATGGCTCCATAGCGCCCCCTGCAAAATTTTAAAAAGTGGTATTAGACTAACTGGAAGGACATTTGATCTACAGCTACAAAATTTGGCAGGCATATTCAGCACATCAGGAAAGACAAAAAAGTCAATCATAGCCATGCTCTAAACCCAACAGGAAGTGACATATCTTGCGTTAACTGTGAAAAATCTGTGATGAACTCCTCCTAGGGGGTAAGTCTTAGAGACCTGAAATTTGGTCTGTACATACAACAGACCTTCCTGATGAAAAGTTATCAAAGTCTTCTATGTCGGTCAAAGGGTGTGGCCATGGCAGCCCCCCCGAATTACTGATCCTTCGCCATGCAACAGGAAGTGCAGGTCTAACTCTCTGAACATGCTCCAATCTGAATGAAACTTTACATGTAGGATCACAGACCTGAGCTGATGTCATCCATATGATAATATTCATTCACAGTCGTAGCGCCACCTTGTGGCAACAGGATTTTTGCTTTTGTAATACTTTTATGTACTGTTGTCAACCCGTTGTCCAGATTCACCTCAGACCTGCTGACATAAGCCTGAACACATTGATGATGAATCACAGAGAAAATGGTGACGTGTCATCGAAGGGCGTGTTTGTGGCACCGTGGCGAATTTTGATGTTTCGCCATGAAAATTCAAGGGTCTATATCTCAGCTGAACAAGAACCTATCTGTTCCAAACTTCATATCCAGAATGTCATGTACAGTCTGAACACATCCACACTCAAAAATTTTGAAATAGTCATAGCGCCACCAACTGGCAACAGGATGTTTTGGAATTACATTTGCCCATCCCATTGCCCTAAACTTGGTCAAATAATTCTGAAAATTGGTGTGATGAGTCTTCACACCATGATCATGGCACAGTGTGAAGACTTTGGCATTTTACAAAACGCTGTTGCCGTGGCAACGCAAAGTTGATATGAAAACAACCTGCCTTTGACAGCATTAGAATTATCCAAACATCACCAAAATTTGCACACACATCACCACCAGCTGAAGGAAGAAAACTGTATGCATCTCAGCACAGCACGTGTTATAGCGCCCCCTACAGCATTTTTAACAAACAGCCCCTGCAGTACATTTAACCTACGTCCACAAAATTTGGGGGACATATAGAACACATCAGGACGCACAAAAAATCCTCTTGGAGCCACGCCCTAAACCCAACAGGAAGTCCGCCATTTTGAATTAATTGGACAAATTTGGACGAATGTTGTTCATTTTTGAGAACTATCTCCTCCTAGGGGATAAGTCGTGCAGACCTCAAATTTTACCAGTATATACACCAGGACATTATGATCAAAAGTTATAAAAAGCTTCCTCCAATGTCAAAGGGCGTGGCCATAGCAACCCCCTGAAGTTTGATGCTTCGCCATGAAACATCAACTGCTGTGTAAATATCCTCTGCTTGCTCCAATCTGCCTCAAACTTTGCATGTTTAATCACACTCCTGCCCTGACCACATCCATGTGCCAAAATACATTCACAGCTTGTGGCATAGCGCCCCCTGCAGCATTTTAAAAAATGGCCCACTCATCAAATTTAACCTACGTCTACAAAATTTGGCACGCATATGTAACACATCAGTGTGAACAAAAAAGTCTCTTGGAGCCATTCTCTAAGCCCAACAGGAAGTCGGCCATTTTGATTTCAATGTGGGATTTTTGCTGTTTTTGCTCATTTTCAGAAATTAATTGCTCACAGACGATAACTCCAAAACATCTGAAATTGTGCCCATATATGGAACCCATCTTCAGGTTGAAAATATGTGAAAATCATATGCCACACCCAAAGGGCGTGGCCATGGCGGCCGACTGAACTTTGATGCTTC
>JAMOIN010001196.1:0-66923 GCA_024666655.1 Dascyllus trimaculatus
CCTGCAGTGTTTGTTTCCCCTTCTGGCAATAAGAATGACTACATGAAAACTGTTGGTGTGCACTTATGATGTAAATGTAGTAGCCACATCGACAACTCCAAATACTTGACAAATGTTCAAGACACAAGCCGGTCCCTTCCCTTTATTCAGAGCTCTCATGTTTGTACTCATATTTGCACCACACCTTTCACCCAAAGAAGTGTATATGATGGATGGATGGATGGATGGATGGATGGATGGATGGATGGATGGATGGATGGATGGATGGATGGATGGATGCATGTCCTCTTGTAAGACTGTTCTTGTTGCTTGTAGAGCTGCAGACACCTGATCTGCACCTGTCCCTTCCAACCTTGTCCTGTAGCAGAATATTGGTAGATATGTTGCAACCATCTCTCAAAGGTCATGAAGTGTGGTGCAATCTAGTACTATTACATCCTGAATGGACTCGGCGCTGTTGTGCTTCATCTCTGTTGCATCAGATTTGGTCGAGTTTCTGTGAATTTTAAAACGGGGTCAACAACATCAATGTCACTGAGTCATTGTTATTAATTGTTCTAAATGGACAGTGTTCACTAGGTGGAAGTGGAAATGTCCCTTTCTGCTGGATTTCAAATGTAATTTTGATGATGGGACCAAGAGACTTACTATATTTTAAAACCCTTTCAAGTGTCTCTTACTCATAGATACCAAAATTGTTCACTTGGCCTAATAGTTGTGGATCTGACTGAATTTAAGGATGTTTTTAGGTCGACATAAATAAATAAAATAACCAAGGACTAAAGGGGTGAGTAACTTTGGAATTTATCTCTTGATCTTAGCTTTTTAAAAATGATACAGAGTAGAAAAGTAAACTGGTGCTAAAAGCATCTTTTTTTCTCTGATCTCATTGCCCGGAGCCTTGAATTGCAATAGACTAGGCTTCAGTCCCACATGACTCAGAAGAGGAATAATCAGGTAGATAAAATGAATCTGTTCAGCCTAAAGATGTTGGCACAGGTACATCTATCTATAGGTTCCCTGAAGGTTCAGTAGGAACTGCAAGGCCATTAGCACAGTAATGAAGCATGTGTACATGTGTGCTGGCATGACAATAAAGAACCTTGAATCCTTGAATCCAACATACATTTGCTAAATATATCACTTTAAATGCAAATTCATGAAAACATTACATGGGCATGCTTGTCTGTTTTATGAGACGTTAAATATTTTCAGACCTTGACCCAGTTATGAGAAAATCATCCCACGTCTCATCATCTCGCGCTGGGAGCAACTCTCATTAAAACCAATTATTGCAATAATCGTGAAGACTCAACAGCAGCGTGCCAGAAAACTATTTTCAGTTTGTGAAACACTGTCATAGTGCATTTGCTTTTGTTCTGTAAGGACAGTGTTTACAGTTAAAAATAGTAAAACACACTGAAGTGATAGCCTTTACCCTGAACCTGACCTTCTACCAGGTCAAAACATGTTTATGAAGTTAACGTTGTGGAGAAGCAAGAGGAAATGTTAAAAGCATGGAGGACATAGAGATAGAACCGTGTAAAAAGTTCTCTGTGCAACATTCAGAGCCCCGGATGACGCTAGAGCATCACAGAGACCAAAACAAACAGTGACTTTTCATTGCAACTGGAGACGTTGTGTATACGTCAGTCAAAAAAGATTCCAGCCACAACCATACACTGAATAGCAGTAACCAGTTGATGTCAACTTGAGTAATGTTATCTTCACTTCACCTTGTCTTCACGTTACTTCAGCTGTTTCCACACATGGGTCCACTCCATCAGATTGGAGTTGACCCATGCGTGGAAACAGACTCACAAATATTGGTGTAGTAAAGAAATAAGCAGAAAAGTAGGAGCAGAGAGAGTGAAATGATAGAAAAAAAACTTTATTCTGAGACTGATGGTCCGTTATCCAACTGTATATATGTATATAGATAATATATTTAGCAGTTGAACAGCACTTTTACTTTTCCAGTGCAGTTTGGCCAATAGTTTCCAAGGGAGGGACTCACATGCATTAATGTGGACAGATCATAGAACAGAGAAAGTGGGATTACAACACACACACACACACAGGACTCAATCAAAATAGAAATATATATATATATATATATATATATATATATATATATATATATATATATCACAATGCAGCTTTGAACTTTTTCCTCATTTTTACCTATAAAGTTTGCATTCTCTTTTCCATATGAAGACAACTTTACATGTTTACAATGTCACTTCTATTAGTACTATGAGAAATATATGAAAAACATCTGGCTATTTAGGAGTGACACCCCTCTGTAAAAATCCTGCAGGCACAAGAAAATTTATTTTGATCATCCAGAGGAAGATTTAAACATCAGCAGCCGAATAAATGATCAGTTAGGTCAATTACCATTAGATCCCATTAGAACTTCAATAATTAATGAAGATAGCGCTGTGTGAGGCACGCAGAAAATTGTGGAGACTGCAGAAGCAGCACACATATCCCTGCTGCTGCTGGATGCAAATATTTCCCTGTCAAAACAGCTTTTAAAATTCTACACAGATGTGATTGAAAGTATCAGTACGGATGATATGCCCACTTATTTTTGTTGCTGTTGTTGTTTTCTGATTAGCATTTTTTACATTAACATGTACTTTTATAACACACATCTATTCTGAGAATACTAATTAGAAGTAGGAAGTTCTGGATGAAATTTCACCTTCAGATTGTAAAATATGTATATGAAGAAGATACGTTTGCCTGCTCTGGAAAGAAAATCATTTATTGTGTATATTCAGAAAAATGCTTAGATGTCAGATGAGCGTATAAGAAACAGGAAGAACACATACAGTCTGTAGAGCCAGCTGTCTGTGGTCACCTTTAATTGGACCTGCATGAATATTTCCATTTGCAATATGTTGCAAAATGTCAAAAAGACAAGCATTTTATATGGTAAACAAAACTAATAATTAACTGTTTACTAAAAACATATATGACATTCAAATCAGTAATTTTGTTCTCTTAGTTGCGTTTTACATTGAGGATATGGCAATGTAAAATAAACATTCCACTAGATCTGTGACTCTGAATGTTGGGCTATTTTTAAGGCTTTAATAGTTCATGCGTCACTGCTTTCTGTCTCACGGGGAAACCAAACAGACAGAAAAGCAGCTGCTCAAGTGTAGGTTTGTCTGGCAATAAATAAATTAAATAGCATCTGATAATGCCCCACTAATTAGGAGTAAAAATCTGAAAATGTACAGTACATTCGCAGTGACAAACCTCACGGCTATGTCTTAACCCAACAGTGATCTTCAGTGGATGTTACATGTGTTTGAAGTTGCACAAAATGTGAAATAGTGATAAACCGGCCTGGTAGAGGAATAGAAGACAACGATAAATAGTCCTCGAGGCTTGACTGGATGATAAAAAGTTTTATATTTAGCTGTAAATGGTTTGTTGTGTCCTGTGTCTACATAGGATTCTTCTTTTGTAGCAGGACTGCTAACAAAATCGTCAAATTGCATTGAAGTTTTCTGGCATTTTTTTTTCATATACTGTAATGACGGCAACGTTATTGAACCAATTAATCCTAGCAGAAGTTCACTTAGTTATAATTTCATTCTAAAGACTATTAGCACTGAATATAAACATTGTTTTTGGTGGATTAATGCTAAAATGTCAATTTCAGTGTTAAAAATTATAAAGGTACCCAGAAAATCCTGCATTCCTTTAAGTACTTGGTTGATGAAATATTAAAACGACAAACATAAGTCTGTCTGGAGATACAGCAGAGTACATTTGAATACTTCAGTTTCCATGTCGTTTATGGAGATGGATCGCTGGAGCTTCTGAGCCTTCAAATTCTCTGCAACCGTCGCAGCATTACAGAGTATTCATCTGCGGATGTGGCTGAATGTGGAACTCAAAAGAATGACAGAAAATATGTTTTACGAGAACACAAATTGTCTGAAACAGTGCACGGATCTCAGAGAGTTTCTTGGACCTGTCAGGTCCCATTTGTCCAGGAGCCAGCAGGTAAATTGTCCATTTGCTGACTTTGGCACAACATTTAAGGAACAGTCATCATTTATGTCCCATAAATCCACAATTTACAATGCAATAGATGAGCAAGTTTCTTGTGTTCTGGAGAGTTGGAGCAACTGAGTAAGTTTTTGATGTGATCAAAACTGATACAGCTGAATCGGAGGATATGCCAGATGACATTATTAAGAGTCATGCACACACACACACACTAACACAGTAACACACAAATCTCCGTGCTTCACGTGAAACTGCAGACAAAACACCTCATTCCTTCATCCACCACACAGATGACTGCTGAGGAGATAAATGGCTGACATGATATTTTGCTGTCAGCACACAAAAAAAGCTACTCAATGAGATACTTAAAGCGAGAACAAACCTATCTGACCCTGATGGAGCAGCACCTTTAAGTGCCTTGGGTGATTTGCATTCTTCGTGCAGCATTACTCTCTCAACAGAATACATCGGGAATCAGTTTTTTTTCCCCCCCCACAAGAACTTCTCATATGTGCACCCACAACCTCTTTACCTGGGGACAGATGAGGACAGAACAGACAGATATGCACAGTACATCTCTCTCTAAAAGAAAACACTGAAAGCTATATGAAAAGATCCTGTGGGATGACAGGACAGGAATGTGAAAAGACTTGAAATGTCCCTCCTACGGTCGTGTTAACTGACATCTGTGGTGGATTAGTCTTCAATACCTATGCTTTGTGGAGCAGCCAGGTATGAGTTTAAAGCCTTTTCTGCACCAAGGTGCTTTCGAGGTAGTCAACCCTCTTGGTTCGACAAGGAAAGAACACAAGATAGCGGGAGTGTACTTTACACGTGCCAAAGGTGAGCCGCTCTGTTGGTCAAGTGTTGACCACCTGCAGCTGTTGCTTTTGTGCACCGAACAATACTTTGTGCATGAGGTACTTTCTTCAAGGATAGAGTCAGGCATGAGAAAACTAGAAAGCAATGGTCGGGTCACTTCTTCAGGTCATACTGGAGGGACAACGGTCTTCTGCATGATTTGTGACAATTTAAGATGCTTTGGTGGTTGTGCTGAAAATGTCAGTACTTCCTCTCACTGTTGTAAGTACTGCTTAGTACCTATTCGTAAGGTCTTTACCTTACTATGTGAAGTTGAAATGAGTTAAATTGAACTGAACTGAATAGAGAGGAAATCGACAATGCAAGGGTCAAGTGTCCAGTTAGGACAGAATTACAAAGAGACATTGCTGCTACAATAAGACTCTGACTGAACAGCTGTAAATGGACTGAAGCTTGACTCACTTTTCAGTCAGCCAGTCCCTCCACCATCAAAAAAGTGGTGGAGGGACTGACCTTTCCATTTACATACAGGACACTGTGAAAGAAAAGAAAAAGATGACTCATGAACAACTCAGACACTGTAGTACTGTACTTACACACATTATTTTACTTGAGTATTTCCATTTAATGTCATTTTATACTTCCACTCCACTACATTTCAGGTGGGAATATTGCACTTTCTTCTCCACTACACCTCTCTGACAGCTTTAGTAACTTCAGGTCCACATTCAAGAAAATCTTGAATCAAGGAAGCATCTACGGTATGTCCCTCTGACAAACTGAAACCAAAGTATCTTTACCTCCTCCACTACCCATCATCAATCATGACACTTGACCTATTCATTCTCTCACTGTGGACATTGAGGTTTAAGAGCAATACTCCAAATTATGTGACAGACGGACACAAAACTCCATAAATATCTACCCTGCTCTTGCAAATAATCACTAGGTGCTTTAGCCCTACATGAATTTCAGCTCCTTCCTCCCACCAGCTTTGCCAGTAAAGACTTGTCTTCATAGCAAACTGAGCTATACAGCAGTAAAGTACACAATGCTGTTGAGGTGACCTTGGTCAGGTCTGACTTTTTGTCCACAAAGGTGCTCTTTGGAGGAACTCTCAATCCTTAAGAAAGTCTTCGAAAAGGAAATTACTGCTGTACTCAGTCTGCACTGAGATGAAGAGACACCAAAATATTGCTGGGACATGAAGGGATGCTGAGACACTTTTGTATCTGATGATTAATGGAAAGGGAAAGAACAAGCAAAGTTCTGATTTACAAATCTGTTTTCAGCTTTTGAACACTTTCTCTAATCTTTATTGGTGAGATTTTGGATTCTTCGAACAATTGTTGAAATAAAATCATGTGAGAAGTTAAGAAAAAAATAACTATTTGCTGGAGCTGTTAACAACTCTTAGACATCTGAAATATGAGCCTGACAACACACTGCTTTTAGAAGATGGCAGAAGCCAAAAAGATTGGAAACCACTGGTTAAATCTTCAACAGTGTGTTGTATTTTGAAGCTTTCCATTGTGTCAAAGGAAAAAAATCATCCTAAAAGTTACTAAAGCTGTCAGAGAGGTGTAGTGGAGAAGAAAGTGCAATATTCCCATCTGAAATGTAGTGGAGTGGAAGTATAAAATGACATTAAATGTAAATACTCAAGTAAAATAATGTGTGTAGGTACAGTACTTGAGTAAATGTACTTTCCACCACCGATCACAGCAGAAAGACGCTGCAGAGCTTTTCATGAGAACATAGAAGCTGGGATGACAGTATGCAGAGGAATTAAAGTGCCTGCAGCTTTGACATAAACTCCACTTACAGCATGTTTTAGCATCCTCTTCACTTCACAGAAACATGTGTACAGCCATCCCGCTGGAGAGGCCAGACAATGGCTCTGTTGTCTGGTGTGACAGCTCTAAAGAGTTTCATGCTCAGCAAATCTGAAGGAGCGTACCATGCAAAGAGGGAGCCATTATGCCCTCCTGTGTAGTCGGTAGTCACAAAGAGACAACAGAGAGGTCATTTTACAGCCCACTCACAGGCTCATTATCCAATAGAGAATGGGGGGGAATGGGGACGAGAGAGACCTGGGGAAAGGGAGGATGACAGATGTAAGCAGACAGTCTGACTCCTGCATGCTTACTATAGAAGGAGTCAGCAAGACAATGAGAGGAGGGAGAGAGAAGATCTCTGGAGGAGACGAGTGCCATGCTGAGATAGGAAACATAATTTTGTTCCACTTCTATAACAATGAAAGGACAGCTGAGAATCAGTTTACGCTCAGCTGCAACCTCCTACACAAACACACACATGCACTGGGCAGTAGGTCAGAAGATACACAGAGTACAGTACAGACGTCTCCAGCCCATCAGCTGGACATGACTGTAGTTTTAGGCACAGGGATTCACAGTTACAGGTGATTATACACTAATGAAAGCACAATTATGAAGACTAACTCTAAACATTACACACTGGTCCTTTAATGGACATTATGAGTAGCCTAGCTGGGCAAAAAGTCAGGAAACAGCTGGCCCTTCTTTGTCCAAAAACTGGTTGCCAATGCCTAAAGCTAATCTGTCTTATTCATACTTCTTTTGTTGATTTAGATTAGTATGCGATTTCACAGAAAGTTTTGTGTTAGAGCTATTTCTAGGGAAATAGGTCTCATCCATCTGCTCAATGCTCCTTCCTCTAGCTAGAATCTGTTTCTACAGACCAGTTTACTGGCTGATTTATGTGTTATCGTCGTAGGGATCACTTTCTATATTTGTTCTAAATCATCATCTTAACAGGGATCAGCAACAGTGTTCATTTTATGTTGCTGTAGTTTATAGACAAAAAAAAGTGTATTGGCTTAAGTCATGAATCTTGTCATTTTAGTCCAGTTGTTTAAGTCACTTTTCCACAGTAACTTTGTAGTCTTAGCTTTGCATTTTTAATTTCTATATTTAAGTATTTCCAGCACAGAATAGCAGATATTTATTCAGAAAATGATTCATTTACTCTCTCAAACCCTGTTACTGTGTGGGTTACAAAGGAGAATGTTATTGCAGTGATATTTCTTCAGTGCCGTCGTTCATCATGGAACTTCTGCAGCACCCCCGCAATGGCAGTTTCCTGTTACTGCCCCAAACTCAGAGCTGGGTGATGTAGCTGAAACTTCTTCAGTATTACCCCTTTTCCACCAAGAAGAACCAGGTGCTAGTTTGGTGCTGGTGCTAGTGCTGGTGGTTGGTTCAAATCTGGTTCCTCCTAAAAACCGGTTTGCTTTTCCATTGGCAAGGAGCCAAGTTGGAGGCATGCCATTGTGTCACCATAAAACAACTACGCTTGCATCGATCACATATCAGTTAAACAAATGCAATAAGTTCATGATGATATCTATGTTTATCTTTATAGATTGTCTTAAGGCTGATTGCTAGGCGGAGGTTGCCTGTTGCTCTGGCACATCTATGATCACGCTGCTGGTGGGACACAATTGTACCAGATTTCAGCGCGCAACTTGCAGTAGCAGCTAGCAGTAGCAGCTAGCAGTTAAGCAAATGCAAAAAGTTCATGATAATAGCGATGTTTATAGATGGTCTTAAGGCTGATTGCAAGGTGGAGGTCGTCTATTGCCCAGTCACATCCACGATCATACTACTGGTGGGACACAACTGTACCAGAATTAGTGTGTACAAAACTTCCATGTGTCCAGGGAGTCATTCCAATACATGTGCGATTGGACCAGGGATGTCCTGGCTTAAAAGGATACAAATTACCGCTTGTGTGTACCTTTTTACCGCTAATCACCGGTCATAATAACCCCGCCCCCAGCCCCTGACGTACTCAGTGCTTAGTTCTGGTCCAGCAAAGAGTTGGTGCTTGCTAAGTACCAGTTTTTAGCACCTTGAGCCGGTGCTTAGGTGTTAACCTAAATTAACCACCTTGCTTTCAATTTAACCATTTTAGTCAATTCCTTAAGGTACGCTTGGTACACCGATGTTCAAGCTACACTATCTCTTTGTGGAGGAAGGTGACATGTTGAGCCTCCAGATACAAGGGTACTTCAAAAAGATCTTAGTCTCACCTAGAAACAAGGGGTATGACTCCATACTATAAAGCCTTATATCACCATCCACAAAAACCCAAATGTTTGAAGCAATCAAACAAAAAAAGAAGAGGAAAGCTTCAAGCTGGCTTCTGTTGCTCCAGAACATTGGTGGCAGAAGCAGCCAGTTGTGGGTCTGAATTGTTGGATGTTACTCAGGCGACCTGAACCGTTTTACTTCTATCTGTTTCCCAAACTGAAATCATACTTGTGTGGTCGCCATTTACCGAGTCATAATTAAGTCCTCCATGCTGTTGAGACTGAAGCTGGGACCTTCTTCCATGAACAGATAGTGAAGCTTGAACATCAGTGGATCAAGTGCATTGAAGTTAAAGGAGACTATGTTGAAAAATAAGGCAAGAACAAGTCCTCCCGTGATGTTTTCTGGTTAGTTGCCGCCACAGTATATCTTGTCTACATCCACCTACAGCTCAGACTAAAAGAAGCTGCACAGTTTTGCTTCACTATTGTTTGCCAAGAAATAGGTCCAGCACTTAGCCCTTCCTTCCCAGAGCTTTAATTTAAATGTTTGATATCTGATGCATTCTGTGTGAAACCTGCTTTGGTTTTGCATTGTTTAAAGAAGCTATATAGCAGAGAATCCCTTATTCTTTGTTTAAAATGCTTTTAAATCACAATGGACATTCACTAACTTGAGATGAATACGAAAAAGGGCCGAACAGCAAAAACGAAGGTGACAGAGGGCACGGCAAAGACAACAGATTGGTCAGGGACATGAAGAAAGAAACAAAGGGATGTGAGAGGAGTGACAGAGGCGGAGGCACGATTAAAGAGTGAGGCTGACTGAAGCGCTGAGAGACGTTCGGGGGGTTAAAGATGAAGGGAAAAGCAAAGAAAATGGCAGCGAGGAGACGCAGCTCCACCATTTAATAGCAGCTTTGTCGCAGCAGGTTGCTCAAGTCAGACATTGCGAGTGTGCGTGTGTGTGTGTGTGTGTGTGTGAGAGAGAGAAATTGTTTCCAGAGTTAATAGCAGCGTTGTAGCCAGCAGGGAACAAAGCTTAATTGCACCCTTTCATTCGCAAGTCTTGTCTTTTCTTTCCTCCTACCCATCTCTCCTTCTTTCTTTGACACTCCTTTCTTTCATACTTTTAACCTTACTTCACCTTATCTCTTATATTCCATCCTTCCTTCTCTTTTTGTCTTCATTCCCAACGTCCCTTACCTTTCCTTAGGGCAGTCACTTTTTTATCCATCTCTCTTCATATCCCAAATTTTCCTCTTGATAAGATAAAAATGATGCCAGCCCTCATATCAACACTTTCTCTCTGCATTAGTCCACTGAAAAAAACCCCAACACAACACACTGCTAATTAGCAACTGGGTGAATACGAAAATGAAGTTATTGTGAAATTGGATCAGTCCATTTGTCCATTCATTCATTTAATTATCATTCAAATAACTGAACAAGACACAAATCAGCCCAAATCATTTATTATCAGTTTAATGATGACACACGGCTCATTTAGTCGCAGCGTGACAACTGTTTCGGATGCTGTCTCCTGCTAGCCTCTGTTGTCCACCAGCATTACTGCAGCTCTGTGGAAAGTAAGAGGTAGAAAACACAGAGATGGTGTGAGAAGAGTGTGTGTGTGTGTGTGTGTTTGTGTGTGTCCGAGTCAACTCAGCAGAAGTCAGTGTGTATCTGTGGCCTGGATGTTAATTTGTTGTACTGACACAGAACCATGTTGAATTAGAGAATTACAAGTTTAAACATGTTTTATGCCTTTAAATAATAGACTGTGTCCTGAATATGTGGACTCTGAGGCGTTCATTAGCACAAGCAGGTTTTAGCGATGCTCAATGCTCCATGCAAACACACACACACACACACACACAAACACACCAGGTCGGTAATTTAGCCGCACAAAAGCAGTTTGATCTAATAATTCAGTAATCCAACAAGGCTTTGAGTCGATTGAACAAATAGGCCTTCGGGCCACACAGTCAAACCGAGTTCTACTAACAGAGAGTCGACTGGGCATGGACACACACACGTACAGATGATTTAGACACACTTAGAGAGACAACTCAGGTTCCTAATGAGGTGGAGCCGAGGCACAAACATGCAGCGAGTCTCTGTGTATGAGAGGTTTCCCAGTAGGAAATTTAAAGCCCTGCTTCACTTTCTAATAGAAGTCTTGATGAAAGCTGCTCTGATCAGGGTGGCATTCTGGGGTTGATTGCGATTGTGTGCTTTTATTTTTCTAGCTTTCTGACCTGTGCAGATGGGCTTATGCTTTCATTACCATTTGTTTGTCTCTCAGCAGGGTTATTAAAAAACTACTCGGCCAGTTTTTATGAAACTTGGTGGACAGCTGCAGCAAAGATAGAACCCATTAAATTTTGGTATGGACCTGTGTGGGGATAATAAATAGGAGAGTTAACTATTGGCCTTGGTGGAGGTTTGTGCTCTCCAAGTGCTCTTCTAGGTGCTATTTGCTTTTAGCTACTCACTTAGTGGTTTCCCAACTATATTAGAAAACTGTATTGATACAGAAGGTATCATGGCTGGAAGATGAGCCAACGACCACAATGTAGGTAAAAATGAAACACTGCATTTGTTATAACCTGTTTTGACCTACCACCGACCTGACATGGTAATATGGCTCATGAAAGCTTACCCAAAAGTCTTCTCCAGTGAATTATCAGAAAACAGATATCACATCCAGTGTACGACTCTATGTCCTACACATTCAGCTGGTGCAGTTTTGCATTTGATATTGCTATATCGCATTATATCGGTTATAGAAGGAAGTCATGCTGAACCAAAATGACTTGGGCTTTAGATTGTGACACCTGGAGAGGTTGTAAAATAGATGTGGTTGCAGTTGAGATGTGTTTTTTCCCACCCTTATGTACACGGCCTGTAGCTCTGATAACATGCATAGTATGAATGTTAAATTTAGCATGGCGTCATTAGATATACTACTTTTTTTCCAAAAAATCTGCAGATTCTAAGGGGGTCAGGTGGGAGGTGCTCATTGTTTCGTGTTTTTCATGTGATGATCCACTAGTCTTTGAAAATAATTTGGGAATAGCTTAAAACACAACCTCCCACCTTTTCTGAAGCTTGACAGGGTGTCGCATCCAATGAAAAGGCCGCCCAGTAGACCTGGACCAAATTTAATAACATCAGTGTCACTGACTCACTGCCGTGGGGGAGTTATTTACTCTCTAATTTACAGTTTTGATTAGGTGTCAGAAAAAAAAATGTCAAAATTTTCCAAATTCTCTCTCCTGGCGTGCTGATAGAATCAGGGAGGCTAATTGAATTTCAAATTTTTCATCCCCCATGTTGAGCACAAGGTTGTTCAATTTGACCTTACAGCTGTGGAGCTTTACTAAATTTAGTTTTGGTTGTTTTTGTTCTTTTGTTTGTGTGCTTTGGTATTTTTTCAAAAGAAAAGCTTGCTAGAATAATCAGCCCCTTTTTGCTTTATGCCCTCAAGGGTAAATAATAATTTCCCCTATTTTTTTTTTTTTTACCTTTAAAATAGTTCAATCCATTAATATACTAAAGTCAGTAAGATGTGACAAGTCATTGTGTAAGCTGGATCAACCTACATGTACAATAATGTATCATCTGTGTAACATTTTCTGGTGACATTTATTGCATTTTATATAGGAATAAAGAAACAAGGCTGAGGCCCCATCCACACGAAGACGAGCCCAGGCCTAAACGCACAAATAGTTCATCAAACCTGTGTATCATCCACATGAAGCCGGCATTTTGGGGGTCTGAAAACGATTATTTCTGAACCTAGGTCCCAGAGTGCAAAGATCTGAAAACGCCGTTTGCGTGGCACCGTTGTTACGCCCTGTCCGCTTCTTTTTCCGACACGCTTGTGTCACAGCTCCACCTTTTGATAAATGCGCATGCACCAAACACAGCAAAATATACTTCTTCTGCATTATCATTGTGTTCACCAAACAAATATATTTACATCGTATACAGATTTCTGTACATGCCTAAAGTCTTGCCGCCAGTTTCTGCTTGTTTCTGTTACGGTGTTGTAGCGCCACCAACAGGCCTGGCTTGTGTTTTACATCGTTTTCAGGCGTATCAAGTGAATTCGTGTGGATGGACACATTTACTGAAACAGCTTCGTCTTTATGAAGAACATTTTGAAACTACTAGTGTGTTGGCTTCGTGTGGATGGGACATAAGAGTCTACTGTCTCCCTTATCTTCCACGTTCCTCGTCTCTCTGCAGTATGTTCCTTCCCCCTTTTGTTTCCGATTCGTCCCTGTCTGTTTCTGTGTGTGTGTCTGTGCCTCACTGCAGTCACCTGATAACCTGAGATCATCCACTAATTACCAAATGCAGAACTTAAACCAGAGCTTATTGTTCCACTCTTCACCAGATTGCTCCACCTGCTCACCTCACCACCAGTCGTCTCATCGTTAGCCTGCTTCCACAACCAAGCTCCTGCCTGCAGCTCAGAGTCAGACAACACATACAACCTCCTCAGTCACCAAACGGTCAGTTAGCCACCCAACAAGCCTGTACGTGCCACACTCAGAGCCACCAAGCATTACAAAGACTCCCACGGCAGCCACTCGCCTGTCTCCTCTTCTTTAGATTCCTCTCCTGGTTTCACTCACATTACTGTCTACAATGAAACCATGAAACCTGCTCACTGTACTTAACAAGTACATCTTCAACTATTGGGTCCAGAAATCTTATTACATCTACAGAAAGACACATTCATGCTCATCTTAAGGAAAAACAATATATATGACAAACCAAAGATGGACATTCAAATTCAATTCTTGACTTGATGGTGGTGCTAGATGAGAAGTTGAGGTCACCAGAGTTCACAGAGTCCAGGATGTCTATATCAATCTTAAAAAACTAAAATAGCAACTTCATGGTGGAGCTAGAGGAAAGGTCACGCTATCAATAAAGTTAACTGGCTTCTTAAATATGAATGAAGGTCTAGACTGAAACAGGCTATGTCAGCACTGGAGCTTTGCACAAAGTGGTTGTACTGTTAATCCAGAATGTTTCCTTGAGGATGCCACAGTCATTATCACTACTGTGGGATGTACCGTTATCAAAGCTGGAAAGAAGAAAAAAGTTAAAGTAAGGATAAAATGAATTGGTATGATGTAATAGCAGAGTGATTAGGGTGCATACCACATGGGCTCAGATGCCATCAAGCAGAGTTCTTGGATCAGTTCCAGGCTGCCTTGGACCTTTACTGCATGTCTTTTTCCCATGTTTGTGGTCTTTCTCCACTGTCACTATTTATTAAATGCAAAAACTACCCAAAAATGATTTTATAAGAAGAATGTAAGTATTCACAAGCTCAAGTACGATGTTCTGTTAAGCCAAACCCTGCACAAAGGTCTAAAAGAACAAGGACAGCAGCTTTGTTAGTGCATTCTGTTAATAGTGTTAGTTAATCAGTCCTCATAAGCTTAAACTTAAACTCTGTGTCAGGTGAACTTTTAGAGGCAAAAAGGGAATACTGAAATGAAAAGCTTTGGTTTAAATAAAAGCTCAGTTTTTAATATGCTCATTAACGTACAGGCAAAAATGTCTGTAAAAATTGGCCTGTAACGGGCAAACATCTAAAAACCTTCAAAATATATGGAGATATATTAAATATATGGTGTATTTACATGCTACTGATGTGGAGATTTCTGGTTTGATGTATAATATTTTTTTCCTTCATAAAATTCCATAATTATTTTATAGACAACAGTTTTTCACAGATTAAAAAAAAAATTTAATCAGTATCACCGTGTACACTTCCCAGGGTATTACTTATATTTGTCTATCATGCATACTGTGATTCATAATTTAGCTGTATATGTAATCAGGTAATAATTATATCAGACTTTTAATTAGAATATAACATTTGATGCTGGATCTGTATGTTTTTTATTAAATAAAAGATTTTAACAGATATGAGGGGTGATTAGTTTTGAGCCTGACCAAGAAAACAAGACTTGTTAATCAGCATGTTTCGTCCTCTGAGAGGGTAACATGTCACAATAGTTTGAGTTCAGTTTGGACTCATTGTGTGTATTAATGCATGTATAATACCTGAGTCAAGTAGGGTAGGTCATTCAAGCAAAATGAACCCAGTTGGTGACCATGCTGTGATACAGTACCTGTCCCGAAAAAGCAATATTATGCTTCCCTGGTACGTCAACTCTGGAAGAAAATCAAAGAAAAGTGTTGTGAAAAGCTCAGAGGTGGTGTCCTGTTCCACCAGGACAATGCTCCAGTCCATAAGTCAGCTGTCGCCATGGCTGCAATTCACGAATGTGGGTTCAAACTCATGCAGCATCCACCCTATTCCCCAGATTTGGCTCCGTCTGACTTTCATCTATTCCCAAACATGAAACGGCACACTGCTGGGACCCATTATGCCACTAAAGATGATGTCATATCTGCAGTGAACGACTTCCTGCAGGAGAAGGACAAAACCTGAGACTGCTATCAAGGCCCTACAGAGACGCTGAAAGAAATGTGTGGACATGCAAGGGAACTATATTGAGAAATAAGGCATTGGTGAAATTTACTCTGACTTTTTTCTTCTTGGTCAGGCTCAAAACTTATCAATCACCCCTCGTATTATACATTTGACAGGCACCTCCTCCACCACCCTCTGCCATTTTTTCAGAGTAACAGATATTAATAAAGTAATAAAATGATCAAGGAGAAATACAGAGAAGGACTGGGAGATTGTTCCCTGGTGGTTTGCAGTAATTCATAAGAAAATGTGATTTTAGTTTGAATCCACTGTAGCGGACCATTTGCACGAAAGGGTTAAGAAGCACATTTACTGTCCCATAGTCTCAGTTCTCCAATTGCCTCGATTACCGATGCATACTGTATGTCTGACTGTTCCATAAGTCACAGAGGGGACGCTGCAATAGCAATCTGTCACACTCATTACAGATGGTGGATTAGGAAAAGTGAACGGAATGAAAGGTGGGAATAAAGGAGCAAGAAGAGGGATGTTCATCAAAACTTTAATCTACGAGCAATACCGCTTAGCACAGCATCCATTTCCCACATTCCTGTTCAAGTATGGGACACACTAGGAATAATTAGATAGAAAAAAGGGGATCATTTACTCAACTGAAGTGAAATTTATTACAGTTAGACTCAATAATAAAAGCAAATCTTGCTCGGTGCGTACGGCATCGATTCAAACAGTATTTTTGGCTCACAATAAAAACCTCTGGTTCTCAGACATAATTACTTTCTCTGCTTGTCTCACTGCACACACATACATCAGCCTCGCAGACAAGAGCGAAGCAGTTTTTCCTTTGAGTTTAACCTCTGAACGTTGGTATTATGTTGCTGTTCCAACGCTATTAAACTCCCCAACCTTTGTTTATGTTGCGGCGTATTTCAGAGGATATATGCAGTTTATGTGAGGCTGACCGCATTATTGTCCCTTCCCTGTGCTCTCTCCCAGGTCAATGTAATTTACTCTTTAAATCCATGTTGCCTTTCAGCCTTTTGACCCGCGACACTCGGCAGGCCACAGCGGCTCAGCGTACGGCACTGGGGGAAGCCAAAGTCATCCATATTTCACTGCAGCTATCTATAATGGAGAGAGCTTAGAGAGCTGGCGTTTAATATGTTAGGGACACTCAGGCACGCAAAAATATGTCTTCATTACACACACACACACACACTGCAGCAGCATATACAAGTCAACTGGGCATATGATTCTATTTCTAATGGTTTAGCTCTAATGCTGTGTGTTTATCTGTGTGTGTGTGTGTGCAGAAGGATCTTATCTTAAGGCCATACCACCCCGAACACAACCGATCTCATCACACATACAGACTCTGGTATCTCCAGTATAAGCTGCTACATATACAGCGCAGCAGCCGAGGACGCATCTCAAGATAGTGATCATTCATCTAAAACTGTGCTCTCAGGGCATGTGCAGCTGTATGTGACTTTAACTAAAGGCTGGTAATGTTTCATGCTTGCTGCCAACACTTTAACTCCCACTTAAACCCTTTCTACCGCGACCTGGAATAATGCTGTGATGAATAATGCTTCCTTTCCACTAAAAGTGCTTTCACAGGTACATATAATTCCTGTGGAGACGCTTGCCTAATCTTCATAAAACATCCTAAAAAATGCCAAAAATATCGGTGTAAATATTAAAAAAGGCTTCATTTTCTTCTCTTTTTTTTTTTTTTTGTCACCACCACCACTGCTAAGTAGCGCTAAGTAAGTTACCGCTGGCTCTGTTTTCTCTCTTCCTTCTCCTGCCAGGCCTCACCACCTACCTGCATGCTGGAGGAAGTTGCTTTAAAAAAAAAAAAACCCAGAGAATTTCGAATGTGTCATGAATTACTCCTCCTGTTGCTTTAGATTTGGATACAGAGAGAAATGCTGAAGTGTCCTGCAAACTCAGGAAACAAAAACCAAACGCAGAAGAAGGCTGCATAATCAGAAAAACACAACCCAATAGAGAAAACGCTGCAGGGTTAACAGCAGACATCTAATAATAAATAGAACTTACACTTAAGCTCATTTTCTTGCACCACTGTGGGATAGTGGGACATTTTGACTCACCGTGGCTCAAAGCGTGTCCCAGCCATGTGTTTGTAGCATCCCCCAAGAGCATATCTTTTGTAGTCTGTGGTACTTTTTGTATTTGGTTGAGATTTCTGTAGCTTTCAGAGCCACTCCGAGGTGCGATTTAAAAAAAAAGAGCGAGCTGTACTGCATGACATTGCACAGCCAACACTGAGACCTGTGCTGCAAGCTTTATTGTGACAACTGCCAAGTGTGCTTTTGCTTTTCCAGCATGAAACTCAAACTGTAGCGGAGAGCAAACGTCGAGTTCTGTGTCAGTCAGCAGCCGGGATGAGCCAACCTTCGTGTCAAGGGTCGTCACTGGCGATGAGAGGTGAGTCTGCAGCTATTTTCCGGAGGTGAAACAGCAGATTTTACAGTAAAAGAGCCTCCAAGAACAGAGGTCAGGAGTGCACCAAGAGTGTGCTCATCATTTTCTTTGCTGCCATGTGCTTGTGTACCATGAAACTGCCCCTGGACTGTAGAGCTTGACTGTAAAGTCCTGTGGCGAGATGGCATTTAGGTGCTCCAGTTGGGCAGTGCACCACATTCACACAGTTGAGGCTCCACTGCTCACCAGATTTAGCTCCCTATGACTTCTTTGTTCCATCACACATGCTTCCATCCAGGGAGTGTTTCAAGGGTTGCAGGAGCACTCGGAGCAGAGCATCTTTGCAGAGGGAGACCACTTTGAAACAAATGACAGCCAAATTTAAATCAGGTACTGTTTTTGATTTTTTTTGTAGGCACAGTCTGTGAACTGTTTTATTGCACCTTGTACTGCCTGCTGTTTCCATGTGTATATGCATCTACTATAGAGTGCCCTCAAAATTCACAGTGGAGCACAGGAAATGGTCCAAGGAAACACCTGCTACCAACAATACCACAGTGCAACTCAAGTTAAGTGCCTTAAATCTTAATTATGCTGCGCACTAATGAGTAAACAGTGTCTGCTTACTGATACTACTTTATTTACAGAATATTATATAAGGAGTATGGCAGATAGCCTCTACTTTTTCCACATCTTATTTCAGTATTAAGAAGGCTAACAGCATTAACACCATAGTGCATTCGTCTTTTAATGACACATGCACCTGTGTGTGTTTGGAATCCACTTGGGAGTAAACTTAGACGAGGCAACATGTTCTGTATTCAAACTATGTTGTTGACACCAAAGCTGTAGCATTTTGTGTGTGTCAACAGTGATATGAATCAAACCACAGTGCCTTCGTTGCTTTGCAGTATCTCAACACTGTAGATGCACATAAATACTGATGTTTATCTGCATCGTGATGTTAATAAAGTTGTCGAACCACTTGACACTTTATGTGCTTTCAGTCAAACGACAGCCTAAAAAATACCTTAATTTTTGTTCTTTTAGCAAAAAAGAAAATGTAAATTGGAGGTAGTGTTATTAGCAGTGTGGAGCCCATTTGGCGACTCACTCCCTCAAAGCTTGAGCACACACACTGAGTCACTGCTGCAAACGTAACAGACATGTCATCACACGCATACATGCACACACACAGACACACACAAAGTTGATGCCAGGAGTGACAGGTGGGAGAAATTGGTCCTTTTACAAAGAAACGTTGAGAGATTTCTGAAGTCCAACCCAGGAGCAGGTGTGAACACACACTCACACACACTCACCTGAGGGAAGATATGCATGAACAAACACAATCACGCACATGCGCACACACACATTTTAGTTGACGTGTGTGTGTGCAGATGTGTCAAGTTTTCAACACCTGCTCACACACACTCGTGCTCGCGCGCACACACACTTACTACGGACACACAAATGATGCAAGATATTTGCTGCCATGGCCTCATTCTCATAAAAGGAAGCCAGGTCTGTGTCTGGCTCTTTCTTCTCTCATCCCTTGTTTCTCCTTTGATCCCTTTTTTCTGGATCATTTCAAATAACACAAAGAGCTTTATCTTAATAGCAAACTGGCAACCACCAGCTCAAAGAACCTGGTCAATCTGGGTACGTTCGAGCAGCCCCTATTTTCGATGCTGTAGCGAGAGCATGCAATATTCAAAAGGCCTGAGAAGATTTGAATCAAAATGGAAAGGTGTTGCGGTGGATCATTAACCTTTCAGACAGTCATATTACCAGCCTCACACCATTTACACTTCTGAAAGTTTCACCAAGCAGAAAGGAGGGATGACATCTCAAAGAATATTATTCTTAGTGTGTTAGTGATTGTGTCCAATAGTTACTACTAGATACTAATAGATACTACTATGAGCTGCAATTAAAGTATCAGTGAAAAACGACTGCATGCAAGAAGTAAAAACATGAGGAAATGCCCCAACAAAACACAATAACAGATGAATATTTTCATTTTATGTCCTGAGACATCTCAAAAGTGCAATATGACCTCCAAACAGAAAGTTGCTGGTTTGACTCCTCAAACCTGCACAGAAAGTGTGAAAGTGTCATGCTCTCGTCTCCTTTATCATCACTTCAGAGGTGTTCTTTAGCAGCAGGCCTCTGTAGAGCTTCTCAGAGTCCATCACATCAAAATACCAGGTGGCTAAAAGGTGTGAATTCCAGGATAAGTATGCCTAAGATTTCCCTGTGATATTGATATGGTAAAATAAAAGTTAAAACAGGGTAGTCCAGTGGAGTACAGGCGAAGGCACCAACTCTAAACCTCCCCAGTATGCAGTCAGATGAGCACAGATTTTGCATGTCAACCCTCATTTCTCTCTCCTCACACTTCCTGGTATCCCTTTACTGTTCACTGTCTAGAAATAACTTTTGAAAACTTGAAAACAGGTTATAACAAAACTGTGTCCCAAATACACGCTACAAACTAATTCTACACAGTACAGTACAATATGTCCTCCTATATATTTTGTATTGTTTATATTCGGACCTTGAATGGGAGCAACTGTGACTTATAAAGTATTTCTGATTGTGATTCTGATGAACTACATATCTATCATCAGTTAGTTTTGCAAAATTTCAATAACTATCATGCCCCTGCCACAAAACACAATACACTGTTTTGACCTGTACCATGCTCATGTATTTTTTTTTACGGAGGTAGTCAAAAAAGAGCCAGCTGAGGTGAGACATGCCACCATGTTAAGGAAGGCCTTAGGAGGGGTAAAAGCAGGTTTGAAACACAGATGCATGGCTGAGTGACTCTGTCTTTTTCATGAGGTCAACAACTGATGTTTTCCTGTTTACGTGGTGTTATATAAGGCAAGGCCAACATTTGTGTCCTTCTCTCCCTGTGGCATGAATATTAATATGGTTCTGAATCATCACACTGAGTCTTAAGTTCTTTAGAGAATTAACAAGTCTCAGTCCTGCATTTATATGTAGCATAAAACACAAAGCACAGCTGGTGCAGATAAAAAGTATTAGACAAACTGAAGTTTTGACCTGAAGGTGGCAGCTGAGGAGGGTGGAAGACAATCACCAAAGCAATTCCAATTCAGTGTGAAACACTGATGTCTGAACCAGATCCAGTAGTTCCAAACTGGTGGACAGACTTGTTTGGAGTCATGCTAGTGACCATCTTGTGAATTTAAGTTCAAAATTAGCTTTATTTTTGAGTTCTGCTCTCCTCCAACAGCTGAGGAGAAAATCAGGCTCTTTAGTTGCTTAATGCTCTGCTATGTTGGATAACTATGTTACTTAGCTCCTTGCTGTGTCTGTCATTGGTGCTGAACTGGTAGTGTCCACTGGGCTTTGGGAGCACAGTTTACATACATGGCACAAAACACAAAAAATGGCTAAGGTCGGTGGGGATGTCAGATTCCCAGGTATTTGGCCATGAACGAAAGTATCAGAAAGACTGAGATTTCAACCCTAAGGTAGCACTAGAGGATAGTTGTGTTGGACATTTATGTCTAAAACAAACTTCCAAAATGATGGACTAACTCATTTGGAGTAGTGCCACCTGGTGAATCCATCCATCCATCCATCCATCCATCCATTATCTTCTGCTTATCCAGGGCCGGGTCGCGGGGGCAGCAGTCTAAGGAGAGAGGCCCAGACTTCCCTCGCCCCAGACACCTCCTCCAGCTCTTCCGTTGGGACCCCGAGGCGTTCCCAGGCCAGCAGGGAGACATAGTACCTCCAGCGTGTCCTAGGTCTACCCCGAGGCCTCCTCCCCGTGGGACATGCCCAGAACACCTTCCCAGGGAGGCGTCCCAAAGGCATCTGGAACAGATGTCCAAGTCACCTCAACTGACCCCTCTCGATGTGGAGGAGTAGCGGCTCTACTCCGAGCTCCTCCCTGGTGACCGAACTCCTCACCCGATCTCGAAGGGTGCGCCCAGCCACCCTGCAGAAGAAAGTCATTTCAGCCACTTGTATCCGGGACCTCGTTCTTTCGGTCATGACCCAAAGTTCATGACCATAGGTGAGAGTCGGAACGTAGATTAACTAGTAAATACAGAGCTTCGTCTTTTGGCTGAGCTCCTTCTTCACCACGATGGACCGGTACAGCGACCGCATGACTGCAGACGCTGCACCAATCTGCCTGACAATCTCATGTTCCATCCTCCCCTCACTAGTGAACAAGACCCCAAGATACTTAAACTCCTCCACTTGGGGCAGGGTCTCTCCACCTACCTGGTGAATGTAAACACAAATCAATGTTTGTTTTTGGTCTCTGCCAGCCAATGAAGGAAACACTAGTTAGTTAATATGATTCTGAGCAGGTGTTTTATCCATCCAAATTTTGACCTGAGGGTGGCGCTATTAGCATCACCAAACTTATCATATTTCATTCTGTGTGGGACATGAATGTCCGAACCAAATGTAATAGGCTGACCCTCTGACTGACCTACCAACAGATTTACATTTCTGTCTCTGGAGTTTTGCCGTGTGTCCATGGTTCAGCTATTGCCTAGATTAGCATAAAGCATCAGTAATGCTGACATGCACAGTTGAGCCTAAACTGGCTCAACATCCATTTTAAACAAGGTTGTCACTGCTTACTGTCCTTCAGGTGTCCTGATATACGGTTTTATCAGAGAGAAACATGTATTTTTCATAGCCAGTGTGCAAACACATGCAAGTGGACAATCCTTCATGCTTTGCTGACCATATCCAATAGTGACAGCAGCCATTCACTCTGGTTACAGCTGTTTTCCTCTAGCTGGGACGCCACCAAACCCAATATCTCTCTCCTCCTTGCTTATTTCATTTTTTCCGCTATCCCACCATATTTGTTTCTCTGAATGACTTTCGCCTTTTCGCAGATGCTTAAACTTTATCCTAATATAAGTTTTATCCTTCTATATTTGCAAGCAAGAGGAAAAAAACTAGTAAGGCAAAGTTTGAAAGAAGGAAGTTCATAGAAAACAGATGCATCATTGTCTGAAGAACACCAACAGAAACAGGTGTAATGTAAATATCCATCAAAGCCTCATTTACACATACAGATTGGTGTCTTATTCCCATCAGTACCACCACTCTTCCGTTTGTTCTTGTTCTGAGCAGTGATCCGAAGTCAGAGCTGCTTCTGTAATATGTAGTGTTGACATCATTTAGCAGAATTAGAGTATCAAATTCTGATTTTAAAAAATGGTAATGTTAGCAGCCCTGTGATGGTTGCTGTTTACAAGGGTTTTCAAATGAAGAGATTTTGACATCTTAGAGTTACAGTTCCTATATTTAGCCATTTAACTTTCACACATTATTAAAAAAGGTTTCAGCCACTGTGGTTGGATAACAGATGTGAATTGCCACATGTCCTTGGTCTGATTATATGTGATGCATAAGATAGTAAATGTCAACGTGTGGTTTGTTCAACAAGGACCCGGGATCTACTGTTTGCAGTGAAGTTAGAGTCACCATGGATGCAAGTCCTGGGACACATTTTGCACTACATTGATCAACAAATTGTCAATATTTAACAACAAAATAGTCTGTCCATGACACATTTCATGATTCAACACCTCTATAAACTGGTAGACATCATTTCTCTGTGCCTTCCAAAATTATTGTAAATCACTGTTGACAACTGAGTGTGCTTTAGGATGTTATACTATAATATATACTATACACTTAAGGTTTGGTTAGGTTTGGATTAAAATTTATATATAATTAAACTGGCAGTAACTGATTTATTAGGTCATCGAGGAAAGCAGAAACACCTATGTTGATATAAAAAAACATGTTAGCAACTACAATAATCTCTCATCTATCGCGGGGGTTACGTAACTGCTCAAGCAGAAGCGGCCGTAGCTGCATTTTCCATACATGCGTCTACTTATCTTCTGTACGCTACATATGTTATATACAATGTACAAATCTGCGATACAGTGAGACCGCGAAAAGTGAACCACTATATGGCGAGGAATTACTGTACTATTAACATTTCCAGCAGTTGCAGACCAACAGCACACCGTAGCATGTTCATCCAACAGACTTCAAATAGATAAACTACAGTTTAGGTATGGCTAAGATTATGCAACGCACCAGTGTTTCAAAGAAGCTCACCACACAGGTGAAAATTTGTCAAAGGTTGTTGACATGATGCAAACTTAAATTTCCTGCACGTCAGTTTGACACCTCACATGTCCAACTACCACCCTGATCTCCACAACATACAAAGGACGCACTGCTTCCTGCAGTAGTTCTGAGTCCAAGTCAGAAGTGTTAGTGGACGACTCTACAGCATATAGACATGATCATAGAGGGTTCAACAACAAATAACATCTACTAAATATCTGATAGTCCAGCCTAGTATCAAGAAGTAGAGTATGAATAACACTCCAAGCCACTTTGCATATTGTCGTTGTTACTTTGTAGTTTTTTGCATGTCATTTAATGCAATCTAGTCTTTGTGAAGAACACTCCTCCCATTATCTTAACCCTAACCTCAACCATTTCACATTGTTTTGCTGTGAAATGACATACAAAAACTATAGCAAGTGTAGACATGACACGCGTAATGTGCTTAAAGTGGTGTGTTATTTATATGCAGTCCCATAATATCACACTATTGTCTTTGACTGAGAGACCTTAAGAAGCAGCATTTTCTTTAGGTACTTTGCAGATAACATTGTGTGTCAAACTAAGAGCTATCTTTTGATTAAAAGCTTTGGTCTTGTTTCAGGTCTTGCTACCAGTTTATTTTCTACCATAAAAACATAGTTGCCCACATCCAATAATATTCCTGGAATGACCTCAGTCCTTTGATAAAACATTGTAAAGTTTCAAAAATACATGGGCAGATGTCTGAAAAGGTGGCACGTGGACAAAGCCCACTCTTGCAGAGCAGTGAGAGAAATATTAAATGCTATCCCTTTGAAAATGTTCAATATTATCTGTAGAAATGGCCTTGAACGCAGGCTGGTGCTGAAAAACTACAGTGGAATCATAAGTCTTCCGCCTACATTATTTATGATGGTGAATAGATTGCGTTATTAGAGAGATGCCACAAGCTGAGAAACAGGCTGCCTTCCAAAAACTGAGCCTGGTTGTTGTACCCTGAGTGGCTTGTTAAGGATTCATAGGAGAGGGAACCGGGCCTGAGAGGCACTGTTTGCTATTCGATTTGACCTTCAGATTTGCCAAATCCCATTTGTTATGGGGCTAAACACTGATAGAGATGTATTCCAACCAAGTACCACCCCCAACACACACACACACATATAATACAAACACACCAATCCAATCCACTTAGATACTAAGGCTCTTATGTAAAATTCTTAAATTATTCATAAACATGCATTCATTCTGTCTTGTACCTTTTGGAATTAAACCAAATGAATGGATGTGTTTTGTGTGTGTGTGTGTGTGTGTGGGCACATTTGAGCAAATGGGAAAATTTGTACAATTTGCCACACTCAAAGCATGAAATCATACTAATATCACATGAATTGGTAACCTGTGTACTGAGCACTAATTATAGTGGCAGTGGAGAAGGTCTTAAGTGTGCTTTTAATAGCAATTACTACATCCTGACATGTACATGAAGCATTAACTCCCCTTCTTAGGGATCAGGGAATAAACTCTTGGGGAATGGAGAATAAATTCATGAAACTTGTTAAGTCACAAAAAGGTGATTCTATTGGTATGACTGACAGACACTACAAAGGACCATTAACCACATTAATGTTGGCAGATTTTACCAAATATTAAATATTTTAAATCACTTTTCAGTTGGAAATTAAAAAGAAAATCTTTTCTCATGACAAAGTGTTCTGTTCAGACTACAGTGGAAGTATTGAAGTCACTGAGTAGAACTTCCAGGGTAATTGTAGCGTCTTTGTGTGACTTGAAATGAGAAAATGGGAAAAGGTCAAGTGTTTCTGCCTAATAATTGTCTACCACAGGAGTTTAGACATAAAATCTGAGGCTTGTGTAATGTCGGTAGAGTTCAAGCTGAGTGATCTAGGACGCCTGCGGTAATCAGGCTCATTACGGTGTGTTGCTGCAGCAGGAGGGCTTCACACACTTCATATATGTAGGTTAAGAAGTGATGATGAATTGCAGAAGGTACATTTCACGCTCTTTAATTCTGTTGATCCCAAGTCTTATGAGTGAACGTTAATTTCTGAGCAGAATTTGCTTCATATCAGACGGGTTAATAAAGTAATTTGTGAAATATTACAGTTTGATACTCTCTAAGATACATGAGTTTGAGTGTTTTTAGCTTGTTTCTAGTGTTGGATCTGTCCCGGGGTTTCCGACCAGTCAAAGGAAAAGCACCAAGCAAGCCTCCTGATCAGCCTAAACCACCTCAACTGGCTCCTTCTGATGCAAAGTAGCAGCATTTCTACTCTGGATTCCCTCCAGATGTCTGAGCTCCTTACTCTACCTCTAAAGGTGAACCCAGTCACCCTACAAAGGAAACATCATTTGGCCGCTTGTGGTTGCAATCTCATTCTTTCAGTCACTACCTGAAGCTCAGATGGAGTTTGGAAAATAGATTGAAAGCTTTACCTTCTGGCTCTGCTCTTTCTTTATAGCAATGGTGTGCTAAAGCGCCCACTTTCCTGCTGAACCTTACACAGTCCACCTGCCAGTCTCGCACTCCATTGTATGCTCAATCATGAACAAGACCCTGAGATACTTGAACTCCTTCCTTTGCCCTTCACGCAACACATTTTCGAAGCTATAACTCCGTGGGTGTGTTGCATTGAGCATGTTTTTTATGTATTCTGCTTTGACTGCACAGTTGTGTTCTCACAAGAATTGTGTTTAGTGCCTGAACAGTTTGTTATCTGAGAAAAGAATTATTTTTTCTAGTGGTCTTTTTCTTCACATTGGGGTACAATTTGTTGAAGCTGTTTTAATACAACAATGCCATTCACCCAAGCAGGAAAGTCGGATTGATAATACAATCCTGTATGTGCACCGGAAGAGACACCCACCCAAATAGCTCAACTGAAACAGATGAGTTACATAAAAATTTATCCCCAAGACAAAAAATCAGCAATAGAGACCAAAATCCTTTTTTTTGTACTAAGTTGTAAATATGCTTATTTCTGATATAAATTTGGACATATTAACATGGGAGTTAATTAGGATGGACTCACTTTTGGAGTCAGCCTCAAGTGGCCATATGAGAAACTGCAGTTCCTCGAATGACCACTTGAGGCTGACTCGAAAGGGGAGTGAAGTGGTGCAGTTTAAGGTGCCATCCACATGAAGACGAGCCCAGGCCTAAACCCACAAATAGTTCATCCAAACCGTGTATCATCCACATGAAGCTGGCATTTTGGGGGTCTGAAACGATCGTTTCTGAACCTACGTCTCAATAAATGCACATGCGCGAAACTCAGAAAATGACAACAACAATGGCGGCGTAGTGTTGCGTGTGTACTGCTAAAGCTAGTCATCCTATTATCGCTATTACAGCAAGATATACTTCTTCTGCATTATCATCTTGTTCACCAAACAATATGGTGTCGTAGCGCCACCGACAGGCCTGGCATGTGTTTTACATTGCTTTCAGGTGTATCAAGTAAATTTGTGTGGACGGACACATTTACTTAAACAGTTCCGTCTTTATGAAGAACCTTTTTGAAACTCGAAGCGTTTTGGCCTCATGTGGATGAGGCCTAAGTGTCATGTTGGCCTTATTTTTAAATCTCAAACGTTGCGTCTCTTTGCAATTAGACGCATCAAATATTTCCAGCCACATTTAAGATTGGGGTGCATCAAAAATATTTGCATTTGAAATGGAAAGAGGGATGCAAATGTGAAAAAGAAGACTGTGGTCTGTTAATATGGATGTTTCACACTAAGTCTGTCTTGATAGTTCATGAGAAGGTGCCACCCTAAAGCAGGGACTTTTTTGACACAGAACTATGATTTAAAACTCTGTTTTGTTCCTCTGGATGAGCATTTGGCAATGTTCTGGACAGAAACCTGACGAACCGACAGCTGTCAGGCCAGCTCAGAACAAACCGCTGTTACTTGACCAAACAATATCCATACAAAGCTGCAAAGTGGCTCGTGCTGGGTCAGCATTCCTGCTGCGTAGCTTGAGGCTGGACCATAATGTACATGAAAATGATCAATTCTAAATTTAAGAAAGAAACCAGAGCAAGGGTGATGTGATGGTGTCCAGTAAAACCAGCAAGAAGCCGAGCTGCTGTTCTGTTACTCTGAGCTAGTTGGAGACAAGATAGCAAGTTTTGGTTCATGTTGTAGACTTTTGACCCTTCTGGACAAAAAAATGAGCCAATGCAAATGATTCTTGGGCGCCTGGAAAAGTTTTTACAATGAAGATGCATCATCTACTCAACTGTTTGTCCAAGGTTCTTGTGGAGTGCACTGGCAGCAGAGATAAACATGCATTTAGGTGCATGTGACTGTATACTTAAGGCTTGTTATTTTCTGCAGAAACTCTGTCATCCAAATAGCCTTGGTTCAGCCTCACCATGGCATAAAAGCTCCTAGCTTTAAGCAGAAATGTTTACAGGGACATGTGTTTTTTCATATGGAGTTCCAGGCAAAGGTGGATGAGGCCATTTTCATTTTCGTGTGTTGTTTTCCTATGCGGTGCCTCTTCAGTTCCTCTTCCCCAACATCACCTGAAAAAAAAAACATGCATGTTCCCTTCCTGCTTGGCTTAGATGGTTTAGTTATTTAAGTTTGCTCCTCCGACAGGAATACTAAGCACTGTTTACAAATTACAATCAGGTATTATTGGCTTGGCACATCAACACATCTATTCCTAACAGGGAGCAAGAGAGCATGAGAGATGTGAAGGGAGGAGAGAGCATGAGATAGAGGGGAGGAGTGAGGGAAGAGTGGGAGGAGAAAGAGATGAAGAGGAGTGAATCAAGTCTGCTGTCTTTCTAAGGATCCTCTCTGAACATGACTCTACTGGGAGCATCTTAAAAGAAGTTCTCTCGCTCTGTCTCGGAAGCTTGCTGTGTTGATTTCTGCCAACTTGTAGGATTTTCCGTCTCCTCTCATTCTCATATTCTTCCCTTTTTGTGTGTGATTTTTTTTTTCCCCACTTCAGCTCTTGTTTGCTATCCAGACACTCATGCATAAAACATGGCAGCTTGAAGTACATAGACTTGTGCACATCACCGGGGAGAAACCCAGCATCCAAAATTCTTACCCTCACCTTGTTTATTGCCTTTTGAGACTTTGTTCAACTTGTATAAAATATTCTTAAGTGCGAGAATTTTTAAAATAATCTCGCAGATATGATATTAGGTGGTAGGACACAGTGAAAGTTTGATTCTTGAACTCTTGTCTTGTCCGAAGGTCGGTGTTTGCTTTCGAGTCAGATCAATTTATATGCAATTCAGACGGGTTATTTTGTGCAGAAGTTTTCATTCAGTGCTGTCAGTTAGGTTGACGGAATGGTTTCAGGCGTATAAATTTAGCCTAAGCCTGACTGTTAGGCAACAACCTGAGTCGTAAGAAAATCCAAAAAAGGTGTCCAGCTATATGAGGTGTTTTAGTGAAAATGATGTCATCCATTACTTAATTATATTGATATTTATGTGCCTTCGCGAGCCTGAATATAGTATCTATAAAACAAAGAAACCTGTAATATTAAGCAGGAAGCCCCATTTCCAATTTTATGCCTGGATTTCCTCACTGAAACAGTTTTAACTTGTTCTCCAGCTCATATATTAAAAGAATAGGATGGGTGAAGTCATTGAAGTATCGGTGGGATTCCTCAGTGACTTCACCCAGGGAATATGGCACATGATTCAACATGGAAAGCACTGCTTCTAATTCTGAGGATGTCCAATAAGTCATGGTGATAATGTCTGTCATTAAAACAAATGGCTTCTGTGCCATTTATACTGATAAAGTGTCTTGAGGTCTTGTGCAGAGTGAGCTCGTCCAGCACGCAGCTTGAGAATGGAACATACTCACATTTTGGCTGAGAAATTTGATGAATAATAAACATTTCCAGATTTAAGTTTGCTTCCAGGTTATCATTAGCAGCCTTACTTCAGCAGGCATAATCAGACATTATATTTCATAGCATTTGATCACAGAAAGTAAACAGTATAGCTTTACTCTGTGGTCCTGGAATAGCACGTGCTGGCCGTGCATGCCGAGTCATGCTCCCATGGACCAACTTGTCTCCTCACTCAACAAGTCAGGACTTACTCCAAACTGAGTGACTCACTACTTGTGAGGAAACAAGTTACATGAGAGAAAACTGCCAAAGAGCAAAGTGCATGAAGTTAAAAATATCCACAATAAGAGGACTGAATTAGGTTCAAAGCAGAAGAAATATTATCTAGAATTTTCTTGACAGTTTATGTCCTGATGGCTGCTACAGCACCTTCCCAAACTCCATCATTTGATGCTATTGACCTGTGTAGTCCAGAAGCCCCGGGATGCAGTGTAGAGTTTGGGGTGGAGCTGAACGTTTGGGGTGGCGCTCGACGTTTGACTCCACCCATCTCAACGTTTCCTAAACCTATCGCGTTCAGTCTTATTACATACAACTTTACTTCATTTTGCAACAGTTTGGTGGCAACCTAACCCTAGCCCTTCAGAAACGTGTGTATCTAATGCAGTTCAGAGTGGAACCAAATACAGGGCCAAATACAGGTTTGTGACAATGCTAGGAGCATAAGACAGTGCTCGTTTTTACATGCAGGCAATGTCCCCTTGGGCCAAGTCAAATTTTGTGGGTGGAGTCAAATGTTAGATTCGGCCAAAAGCATGCTGACATTGAGCAACGTTGAGCTCCGCCTCGAACTGCACACTGCAGTCAGGGGTACTTGGTGTAGTCTGCCATTGGACTGTTCACGTTCATCATGACAACATCTTTAAGGTACCATTACCACTTTTAAATGGTAAAATTGTATAATGGAATTCACCTTTGAAATTGGCAGTGGTGGCACAACGGTTAAGTCTCTGGACTACCGATCAGAACATCAGAGGATCGAACCCCAGTGTGGCCATTGTTGGGCCCTTGAGCAAAGCCCTTAACCCTTCCTGCCAACCCTAATCCTGAGACATCAGTAAACAACATGAGCTTAACTCTACTGGTTCAAACACATATGACTGAAGTACTCCAGTGACAGAACTTGCCATTTTGTAGCGCAGACTAGTTGTACAGTGTTTGAGCAAAGTTGTAGGTGAGCTAATGTTCTCCAGCTGCAGCGAGTGGGGAAGGGTTATAAATCTGCTCGTTCTAGAAGAGGCAATGGTGTAGTTAAATATAAGCCATTTTAAGGCAGGAGGGGATTATTTTCATTTTTTTTAAAAACACTTACATATGTTACTTTGATGCAGAGATGATCTTTGAGGGGTTAAATCCATGACTACTGAGCCACGTTAAACCTACATGAATATGCATGTTTACGTTCAGTGTATCACAAATCCATAGACGGCACATCTGCAGCTTAAATGCAGATAATGTGCAGGTGTGTGATGGAGCTGTGTTAAGCTGATGAAGTTATGTGCACGTGTGAATGCATATGTGAATGTGTGTGTGTGTGTGTGTGTGCAGTGCCTCAATTAGCTGAGGTAATGGTCTGAGTAATGATGTTGTTTTTATTGCCATCTGGCCCTATGGATGCTCACTCTGCTCTGCTGTTTCTAAAATACACAAGGGAACACTGGGGCTATCTGTCTTTGTGTGTGTGTGTGTGTGTGTGTGTGTGTGTGTGCCTCGTGTGCTCAGCTTTTCTTTCCTTAAACAATTTGATTTGGAGCCATGTTGCAGGCTGTGTGAACTTCAGCAGTCCTTTCTGTAGTTTCCTCCTTCCCGTTCGACCATTTTTACTTCATAACCAGTTTTCCATCTGTCCCGATGAGCCCCAGAGTTTTCGAACCTTCATCCAATGATCTGGACCGCAAAGCATCGGTTATTTTAAATTCCCTGCTGTAGGAAACTGTTCGGTTCAAAATACAATTCAAAGTCTCAGATGACTGTACTGTTTTTTGCTGTGCAGTGCAGGTTGTCGGACTGTAGTACAGATGCAGGGGTATGGTGGCAGACTTCCCTATCACACAGCACACTGGGTTTTTTTTTTTTAAAGAAATCTAATTATTAGAGTTTTTAAACACTGCAGTTTAGAACTGTTGCATGGCAGGACAAATGGTGGATAAAAATCAGATGTATGTTACCAAAAGATACATTCAGTCCATTAAAATGAAGCTCCTTATCAGTGGATATTCAGTCCCTCCAGGATTTCGCGGGCATTTTTCAAGATTGTTGAAAAGATTGTGCCCAAAATGTCTGAATTCGCGGCAGCTTATCTGAAAAATTGCGATGTAAGTTGCAATGTTTTAAGTGTATTTGTTGCGATGACATTGCGGAAGACAGTAAAAAATTGCTAAAAAAGTGGCTTTTTTTTTTGTTTTGTATCATTCATTAAGAATTTTAAAAGTTTAAAAAGTTAATTTGACATCCTGGCACACACGTATTCACAGCTTGTCACGTCAATTAATTAATATAACTGACCTTCATTCTTTCAGTGCTCACGACAGATATCATTAGTGAATTGTTTTGCAGTCTTTCGCAGTAATTTTTGTTGGTAAGTGAGAGACGTTACTATCGCACATGTCTGCATCTTCAAACCATGAACAAGGAAGTGAAGTCAGTGACGTATGTGCGTTACATTTGCACTGGGGACTGCGATGATGAGAAGCCCCTGACTGCAGTGTGCAGTTCGGTGTGGGAGCTCAGCGTTCAACTTTACTTCATTTTGCAACAGTTTGGTGACAGTCTAACCCTCACCCTGCGTGCGTATCTAATGCAATTCAGAGTGGAACCAAATACAGGTTTGCGACTATGCTAGGAGCATAAGACGGCGCTCGTTTTTACATGCAGGCAATGTCCCCGGCGGAGTCAAATGTTAGATTTAGCCAATAGCATGCCGACGTTGAGCAGTGTTGAGCTCCCGCCCCGAACTGTCGGATTCAGCCAATAGAATGACGACTTTGAGCAACGTTGAGCTCCCGCCCCGAACAGCACACTGCAGTCAAGGGTACCTGGTAATGATTGGTGGAACTCACGGGAGGCTGGCCAAAATTCTAGAAATTTGCAGTGACTGGACAAAATTGCAAGGTCGCGCAGAATTCACGGAGATTGGCTGAATTTGCGTTAATTGTTGCGATCGCAACATCGCAACTTGTTTTACCATAAGCTGCATTTCAGCTACAGGAAAATTGAAATTGTTTTATGTGTTTTCGGCCTTGTCTTTTTTTTCCTTTTTGGTATTTTGTTCTAGACAAATGATTCCTTTACAAAGTAGTGTGGTTGGTAATTTGCTTGCAAACACATGGTCATCTGATCCTTTGTTAATATATGAGTCTTTTTTCCCCAATTTAATTTAATCGCGATAACTTTAGTCACACCGCTGCAGATGTGAAGTCAGTAGTTAAAAATAATTAACTACATCATTTATTCTTCTTAAGCCCTGGGCGGTTCTGTTGAATATCTGGTTGAAAAAAAAATCCTTCCCAAATTCAGTCAGTGGATAAGAGACACTTGGGAAAATTTAAAAATTCGTAAGTCTTTCTGTCCCCATCACCAGTCCAACGTGAGATTTGACAAACTAAAGCAAAAATGTACACTTTTGCTTCTTCTTATTCAAAATTGTAAAGTAGACAATGAATGACAGCTATTATAATAATGACTCAGTGACAGTGATGCTATTGAACCAGTTGTAGTAGTAGAACAATGCAGCAGCTCCATTGGAACCACTTAGAGAGACTAATCTCAGTCACAGTAAAGGCTCCCTGAACACAATACACTAATCAGACATTATGTCACTTTCACCTTCAGATTTTTTCATTGTATAGCAGCTATGGTAAAAAGTAATTTTCTTGCAAAAAGATTCAATCTGAATTGTCACACTGAAACTTCACCACACAAACCCTATAAAATGGGACAATTAAAATAATTGGATGAAGGAAAACATTTGTCAGTAGGTTGGACTAGAACAGTGGAAGGTGGAGCACTGGTTTCAAACACTGCTGACTGTATGAACATCAATTTTTATTGAATAAACACCACTGGAATGTAGAATTGTGGCTGTAAAATTATAAGTTTTATTTTTGCCTTTGGGTTGCTTATTGCTTGGCATGGTTTAAAAGGTAAGAAAATCTAGTTTCATGTCATTGTAAGCTGTAGAGGACACAAACATTCAAACTGTTTCTACTCAGGCGTACTTTACACTGCACTTGTTTTGTTTACATAATCTAAAATACCCACTTCAGACCTTTTGAAAATGTCAGAACAAGCTTGCGACCCTCAAAAACAGTGGCAGCAGGTCATGTTTTAATGGCAGATGTAGCCCCATCCTGGGCAACAGGTGCAGATGGCTGAATGCAGTTTTAGGGTATTTGTGACTCAGTTGAGCATGTCTGTTTTCTGTTACTCAGTTGGATTCCAGAGAGGAATACTACCCAGCGCTATATTAAGCAGCATTGCATTTACCAGCCACAAAACTGTATACACAATAATGCACCAATAGTTACAATCCAGTAATATACTGGTATATACTCAAATAAAGTATATATTATACTATGTTACTCTTAAATGGGCCGTTCTGTATACTGAGTACTTGCTTTTGTTACTATTAAGCATTAGTATATTTACCTCCGCCAAGGAGGTCATGTGATGGCCGGCGTTGGTTTGTTTGTTTGTTTGTTTGTGTGCAAAATAACTCGAAAACTCATGTACAGATATGGATGAAATTTTCAGGAAATGTGTGAAATGGGACAAGGAAGAAATGATGAAATGTTGGAACTGATCTGGACCACCGTCTCCATCCAGGAATTTTTTTTAATGTAAGTGTAACCAGGTGGACAATTAAATGTGGTTTACTCTGAAAGCCACCAGAGGGCACTCTTGTTCTTGGGGTAACCCCCTCTGACCACATGACATTTTGGGGCTCCACGTGACAAATAGCAACAATGATGGAGTTTGCTTTCCTTCCTGAGCGATATGTGCACGGTTGGCAGTCTTATCTTCGATTGTCTAAGAAGCTGGGATGCTGTTAAGGGCTGCCGCGCTACAGGCCACCCCTGTTCATTAGGTCGGATGGGGGGAATGCCGAATTGTTGGTAGGAAATTTGAACTGTATGGAATTACATTTGTATATGTAACGTTCCATACAAAATATGTGAATTGGGAGGTTGTGTTGGGGGTGGACTGAAGCTCCCGGCAGTGGTATGCCTCTCTGAGTGCTTTTCTAGTTCTTCCTAAAATGAATGTGCTCCTCTTCTTGTGTCGCTTATATACCCACAAATACTTGTAAGTCTGTTGAGTTGATTTGATGCAGATAACATGAGGCCAGTGTCATTCCTCAGGTGCACTGATATAGCCTTCAGTGCTAACAGGTTTTCCATTAGGGACTCACCCAGACAAACTAACAAACTAAAACAGTGAGACACGTGGCTTAAAGTGCTCCACGCTGAGGTTTTTGACTTTTACTGTTCATATCAAAATTTTACTAATATTACCTGTAAAATAACAATATTTCCTCCAATTAAACAGTAAAATCATTCACCAGGTGTTATGCCGTAACACCCAGAGATCCAACATTAGTTATACTGCAGCTATTTGCCAGTCAAGTGTTCAGCTTGTCAGTTAGGCTTTTCTGAGTGCCTTTTTCCATTAACCATCTCTCCACTGGATAGCCACGACGAGAACAGTGTGGCCATTCAAGTACATGATAAGAGCCTCTCCGAGCCTCACTAGAAAACACCTGGAACTACGGCAGAGAGGACTGATGGGAAACAATGCTGGGACATTACAGAAGAGCACAGCAAATACAGCAAATCTCTCATGAACGGAATTTAGTCTGATTCTACATAATGGGTGCTTGATAACAAATTCTGCTAAAAATAATTCAGCCACAATCCAACAAAACATTGATAAAATATCAGTGAAAATGTCCAAGAGTCCAATAATTGGATAATGAGGGTTTGGGTTGGTGACATACTTGCATTATATCTGCAGGTGAAAGAACAGAAGCAGCAGATGAGGAGGGATGCTTTTTGGTTGTAGTGGATGTAAAGACAATGATAAAGAGTAAAGAGTTTGACAAAACTGCATAATTTACTTTAACTTTCAGGAATAAATTTCACAGTGTGTTGGACGGCCGTATAGCTCATTGAGTTAAGACGTGACCATGTGGGCGCAGGTTGCCAGCAGTAGTCGTGAGTTTGAGTCCATCTCAAGACCCTTTGCTGCATGTCTTTTTTTCTTTCCTCTATACCCCGTTTCACCCTGTCTCTCTCCCACTATCAACGAAATAGAAAAAACGCCCTCAAAAAATTTCACAGTGTGCATGATGGTCTGACTGACTAACTCTTTTGCCCTGGGTTTAGCCTCTCAGGCTCCAGTTAGTCTGCTGTAACTTACTGGTAGATATCAATATGCAGCCTTGCAAAAACAGAAAACCTTGATCCTCTTTATATGTCTTTCTGATAAATACAACATATTTTTTATCTATTGATACTTACAGCTGATATTCTCCTAAAAGACTAGACTGAACACTAATCAATACACTACAAAGAAAAGCTACCCAGGATGCAAGCAAGATTAGCACAACAGTAACACAGTATATACTATACAGTAAATGATAATATATACTTTCTTCCTCCATCTATCTATTTTCTTTCACATATCCAGAGTCAGGTCACAGCAGGTTCAGCAGGTCATTCCAGATGTCCCGCTCCCCAGCAATGTTTTCCACTTCCTGGTGGAAGGTCCTGACCAGTTTAATGTGACAGGAAAGCCTTCAAGAAGGGTAGGACACATCCTAATCAGATGTCCAAACCACCTTAGTTGGCTTCTTTGGACAGAAAACAGTATCACCTTAGACAAAGTAGCCTGAACTCCTCATTTTATCTGTAAAGCTGAGCCTAGCCACCATAAGAAGGAATTTGTTTCAGCTGCTTGTATCTGACCTCCTTCTATCTAGAGCTTAGGACCATAGGTGAAGGTTGGAACGTAATCAACTAGTACATCTAGAGCTTTGCCTCTTCTATATCATGATGGTCTGATACAACCAATGACACTTTACAAATCCATCTGTACAATATTATACTCTCAATTTTCCCACCACTCATGAACCTTAACTTGTGTAAATAAACACCTTCACTTGTACATTCAACCCAGAGGGAGCAATCTGCTGGTTTGTGGCAGAGAATCCTGGCCTCAGACTCTGAGGGGCAGGTGCAGACTTCCATCCTGTCCGCTTCACATTCAGCTGCAAACTACCTCAGTGCCTGCTAAAAGTCCCAGCATGATGAAGCCAACAGAACTATGTCATCTGCAAAAATGGAGAAGCCACTGATGATACTGTCTGTGCTTTGAGCTTCTTTTTATTCTGTTAAACTGGCAGTTAACAAGCTTTAAAATTAGCAGAGGATGGTTTCGATCCATCGACCTCTGGGTTATGGGCCCAGCACGCTTCCGCTGCGCCACTCTGCTGCTGGACAAAGTGTAGCTGTCACTGGTTCCACAATCTAGAGTTCACAAACCAATTAGTTCAAGAATCAGGTCACCTAAACTCAATGGTTGACATGCATGTTGTCTGCCAACATTTGGCATTTCCAACAAAAAAAACTATTTATCTCTTTTTTCTTTTTTTTTACCTTTGATAATGACTCCAGGTTTAGTTATCAAAAACTCAAAGCTTGCTTTTGAATATTCCCCAGTAATCAGTGCATGTTCCAAGTTTGAACTAATTTGCACATATTTTCAGTGAAAGTCCATCACAGCGTTACAATCCTTGTGGAGCCGTTAAATCAGTCTTTGTTCCGTGAACAAAAAACCTTCACTGATAAACTGAACAATTTGCCATGTTTATTTGTAGAATCCAGTTTGATTGTGACTGCAACGACAGAATCTTCTCTCTTAAAAGCTTTGTCTTCCTTTTCTTTAGGTTTTGTCCGTAGTTTTCAGTCAACATGCCAAATAACCATTAGGACAGGATCAAATGCATTTTGTCGACCTGTAGGGTGAGTCAATAAGGCGATTAGTGACAAGTGCTTCTCTACCGTTGTATTATCTGTTTTCACTCATTCCATGAACCCTTGCATTTTCTGTGCAAAGCTCTCACAAATTACTGTTTTACAGAAGTACCTCTCCTTAATGGTTTTTCTCACTCTTTTTTCTATCCATTTTAAAATAAAATACTAAGAGAAATAAAAACACATTTTCTATCCTCACAGCAGGAGACTGGAGGGCCTCTGTAATCTTTCGGTACCAGCAGTGAAGATTCTCATTGTAATACTCATCTTAATAAGCCAGCCTTGATGAAAATATGATCTTATGAAATCAGGATAATTCCTGCCCGGAGGAACTGGCCTTTGTTAAAATCACCTTTGTAAAGCATGATAATGAATCTGGCGGTACACTGAGGATGGACACCTACTGTTTCTCTCTCTGTAAAATAACTCCTCACATTTTCTCGCCTATTCAAAGAAACAAAGAAACAATCTGTCCTCTCTCTTCGCTGGGCCACTCCAGTGAACCGAATGGCTCTGCAATCATTTATCCCATCAACTTTGAGAAATATATTTTCTCTTCATCCCACTGTTGTGGGCTGCACTTTTGGCCCCTTGATGTCCGTTACTGTGAACCCAATCTATTTATGTAGATGCCTAACACGAGCGCGCCATCGCACAATGAATCGGTCTTGATATAAACATCATTACCCTCTGGTCACTTGACTAAAGCTCTAATCAGAACACAGCTATGATTGGCTAACAGTGAGTGCTGTTCAACCTTTTTCCTGTTAACAAGGTTGAGAGAGAACAAGAGGGAGAAACAGACAGAGAGAGAGAGAGATGCAAATGTTGTAATCCTAATAAAAAGAGTCTTGAAAAGTGGTGCTGGTCAGGAACAAGAAACTAAAGAACTTTATCTGAACCCTAACAATGGGCACTGATTGAAGAAATGAGGATTTTCTGTTCAAACAAATCCTTTACGAAATCCTGAGGCTTGTGAAACCTGTCAGTTGCCAGCATTTACCTTTAGCAGAGGAGGGGTTCGATCCATTGACCTTTGGGTTGTGGGCCCAGCATGTTTGTGCTGTTGGAATCCTGTTTTTGTCACTGGCTCACAAACCAGTTAGTACAGGTGTCAACTCAATGGTTAACAATTATGTTGTCTTCAACATTTGGTAAAGCACTTACATCAGCCTACTTCAGTCACTGCCATCGACCTCTGGTGCATTAAAAAAGTCTTCCTCCCCTCCTATTGGTTTCACAGTTTCTGCTTTCGCTTATTTCATGTTGTCACAGGTACAGTCAAAGTTCCATCAGAATGAAACATATACTATATGCAAAGGATCATTTTGATCCATCAACTTCTGGGTCACTGTTTCAGGGTTTGTATGACTGATCCTCTGAAAAGCTGCCATGATTGCTTCGCAAGTGCAATGCAAATACATTCTAAGCCAAGTGTGAGACAGAGAAGCAGATTGGCATAAATGCAATGAAAAAGGCATGGAAGAAGAAGCTGATATGAAAGCACATTTGCTTTAAGAACTTTAAAACACAGGAGCACTATAAAGTTCACAATTTTCAGATCAGAGCTAAATTATCTACCCTTGACTGTAAGCATGGCAGTGGTGGGATTTGAACCCACGCCTCCATAGAGACTGGAGCCTAAATCCAGCGCCTTAGACCACTCGGCCACACTACCTCTATGGTTTGGGCCTGATTTCCATGACAACATCACCAGAAACAAGCCGGGCCTTCACTTCTGTTGAGTGCCAGGTGACATGAGCACCAGTCTTATCGCTGCCTCCCCTTTGACGAGCTGTATTTCTAAATCTAATCAAATATTCATCTGGAGCTGCCACTGAGACTGTATGTCCTCTGTATTTCTAATTTCACTCTGGAAGACTGTTTACCAGATGAGCAGAGAACAGGGCTTTGAAACTGAACCTTTGTTTGAGAACTTACCTGTTTCACTTTATATTCAAATGGGACTTACAGGACAACTGTGGCTGATTTGGCACATATGGTTGCCTTAACTCTGTCATCAACTTCTGACCACGTATTACCAGTGTGCTGGCAACCATATTCTAGGTTTTTTACACATTAACTGAACAGAAAGAAAGAAATCACCCAATTGGGGAGATCAGCAAATGAGCCTGCTGGTTACAGCTGGCCTTCTTGCAAAGTAAATGTCTAGACTGTTTCTGCTGCATCACTCTGCTCACAGCTGAATGAGCTGAGGCTTACACCCACTATCTGTGGTTTATAAAGTTGTTTTTTCTGTAGAGATACTCAAACAGCAGGCATAATTTCAGAGTTATACAAGTGAGAAACACGTAGACAAATATAGGCAAAATGTTTGGAAATGAAGTGATGATGTGGAAGATTAGATGAGTCAGAATGACATTTTTCATAGATACATTGCCATTAAAGATTACAGTTGACTTGGAATTTAATTATCACTGCTGTTGGTCTTTCAAATAACCACTTTCCTCCATCCTGATCCTTATCCTGCTGGTATATTACATCATCTTAGCTCATTAAAAGATCAGATTCTTGGACCTCCTCCACCTGCACCTCTGCAACATCAGATTAGTGAGCAGCCTCTGACCATTTCTGTAGTTTTCCAAAATCAGTCATCTCATATTCACTTCTATACACTGACAATATCAATCAACACTTCCAATTTGTAACACAGCCAGACAACATGCTGTTCAACCAGTTCTTTTCAACTATAGCCCAGCCCCCATGGCCAGTCAACACCTAAAGACATACACTCTGGAGTGAGGCACTGGTTTAAAGCTCTCATACCTCTCTGCTACACTCCATTACTTCAGCCCCTTCTGGTTTGACTAATGGTCTGTCAGAGCTAAGATTAAAAAAAAACAACAGGAAATTGTTTGATCTGAAAATCAACTACAAATCTATCAATTATGAATTACCAGCCACATTGGTAGTAGTTTAAATGGAAATAACAATCAAAGACAACCTTACTCTTTAAAGGTTAAGACATTAATGGTAACTCTCTGTTTAAACATAGCCTATTTAAAACATGGAGGGCTACATAGTACCCGCATTGAACATGGCAGTTCAGACTTTTTGCAATTAGCAGAGGATGGTTTCGATCCATCGACCTCTGGGTTATGGGCCCAGCACGCTTCCGCTGCGCCACTCTGCTTTCAAATGCTGTTTTAGGGTTTGTGACATTGATCCTATCAAGACCAAAAACAACATCTTTGTAAGATTAGGGCAAATACACACCTGAAATGCAAAACTGAAAGCAGATTGGCAAGCCAGCTGGAAGAAGAAGCAGATCTGAAAGCCTGCTTTGTCTAGAACTTCAATGATTAGGGACACTGCAAAGTTCACAAATCTAAGATTAGATTAGTCTGCTAAGTTTTCTTCTGTTGGTGACCAGACATCCAAAGTGCCTGATATAAAGATAGCAGTAGTTATCTTTACCCATGCCTTTACTTAGACTGGAACCTAAAACAAATCCTAGGAGCTTCAGTAGAAAGCAACTGGACTTCTTTTTTAGGTTCTTGAAGACATCTCACCTCTCAACCAAGAGGCTTCTTTAGTTCTAATGGCCTGGTTGGGAGTTTCAGATGACCATCGTCACTTCAGCTTACATGGCTAATGGCCTATTAACGACTCAGGACTCACCTGCCTCCAGGTGTGAATGGTTGTGAAGCCAGGTGGTCCAACATCAACAACAGCAATATTGGTCGTGAACCTGCCAGCTTACATAACAAAGGATATAAATCTGACATGTGAGTGACTCAAGATGTTAATGATGGTGAAACTTTCCAGTGAGAAATCTAATCACTGTCCTTGATATGTGGTGTCATAGCCCGCCTCCTCTGTTTAGAGATGGTTGTTCTAGTTTGACATAGATGGCTCCCTTCACTAATCTCTTCAACAATCTGCCCTCTCCGTCCAAAATGTGAACATTGCTGTCCTGAAAGGAGAGTCCCTAATCCATCAGATGCAGGTGAACTGCTGAGTCTTGTCCTGATGAACTGATCTCCTGTGTTGTGCTTGTGGAGCTGTTGTGTAGTCTTCCCTATGTACAAGTCTGTGCACTCTTCGCTGCACTGGACTGCATATACAACGTTGCTGCTGTTGCTTAACTTTTAATGACCTAAATGGGTGAGAATCAACACAGACATGAAACAGATCCATTTTATAATGGTGAATATCCATAGTAAAATCAAAAAGGAACACTGATGGCATTCAGTTCTGTTAAGTGCCAGGTGACATGAGCACCTGTGTAAGAGTCTTTGTCTGTCTTTGATGATTCTAAATCTAATCAGATACTCATCTCAAGCCACCACTGAGACATCATTCCACCAGTGAATTTGCAGTGCTAGTTACCAGGGTGCCACCAACCAAAGCAGCCTGCATTTCCATGATGTGTCACCATGACAACTGACACTTTTTTACATTAAATGTAGGTCAAGGAAAACCAAACAAGACCTGCCAGCGTTTAGCATTCATTAACATTAGCATTCATATAAGTTCTACTGAGGTACATGAGCTCATTGTGGATATTGTACAGAAATAGACACATGTGAGGTGAATGGTATGTGAAATGTAATTATTTGTGAAACTTTTCTATTGCTTTTCCCTGTAAATAAGATATGTTTCTTGATGATGTTGTTAAAGTTGATACATCAGGTCCTAGTGCTTTGTGGTCCCCATTTTTTAAAAAAAATTTGAGCTGGTTTTTTTTTATTCAATCATCAGTATATAATCTGCTGTCCACTACAATCAGGTGTCCACTACAATGACAATGGAAGAGGACAGAGCAGTTAAGACACTTATGACAATAGGCACCAACTCGCTTGAAAACATGAAACCTGGAACGAGGCCGGTAACATTTACATTTAGAAGAGGATGGTTTTGATGCATCCACATCTGGGTTATGGGGTCGGCACGATTTGGTTACTGGAAACCTTTACTTTTCACTGGTTCCACAATCTGGAGTTACCAAATGAGTTTGTAAATGTTTTACGATAAAGGACAAATTAAAACATTCAGCTTTAGCAGAGGATGGTTTCGATCCATCGACCTCTGGGTTATGGGCCCAGCACGCTTCCGCTGCGCCACTCTGCTGTCAACTACTGCATCAGCGTTGTGACTGACGCTTTCAAGACCAATTATAATTTCTTTGTAAGGTTAATGCAAATACAAACTATCTGCAATACAAAATAGAAAAGCACATTGGCAAAACAGCTGGAAACTAAAAGATCTAAAACCTACTTTGTTAAAGAACTTTCATACTTTAATAATGACCTTTGTTATTAGAAGTACTGTGAATGTCCCAAATCCAAGATTAAATTTGTCTGCTAAGTTTGCTGGTGTTAAGAATAAGATATTGTTGGTGCTTTATATAAAGATGGCAGTGGTGGGATTTGAATCCACAACTCCATAGAGACCGGAGCCTAAATCCAGTGTCCTAGACCACTCGGCCACACTACCCCAACTACAGACACCTGACAGCCTTCAATTTGTGGTATCAGGGGAAAAAAGAACACTTTCTCAGTGGTCAGTACCCATAGCAAGATCAGCAAGGAACACTGCTGGCATTCAGGTTTGTCAAGTGACATGAGCACATGTTTCACAGTTGTCTCTGCTTTACTGAGCAGTATTATGAGAAAAAAAAATCAAATAGTTATCTTAAGCCACCATTGATATTGTATGTGGGCACCTGCAGTATTCCTCTGAAACCTTACAGATAAAGACTCCTGCTTTTGTTAGACGTAACTTAGCAGAGGATGGTTTCGATCCATCGACCTCTGGGTTATGGGCCCAGCACGCTTCTGCTGCGCCACTCTGCTTTCAAATGCCCACTGTTATCACTGGTCTCAGAATGTGAACTGATAAAAGGAAACCTGTGGAGGATTGCAGATAAATAGTTTGTAGTGAGAATTTTGGGGCTTATATTCTTAAAATTCTGTTGGCAGTTTCCGGATTTAAACCCCTGTATAGCTTCTTTGATGACAACTAGCCTTTGGACTCTTTACAACTATAGTACAGTATCACTGCAGCATAATGAGAAAGTCATTGCTTTTGACATGTACTTTATATTTCCCAAAACAGTAATGTAACTTATAATTGTCTTTGATGACTATATTGGAAGAAATACTGCCACTAATGGCTTATAGCCCACATTTTGCAGTTTCTAAATTCGAGAACTGAAATTTAGTCTTTAGTCAATGGCAAAAACTCCAAAATCAAAATCACTGTGGAATGAAAAGAATATTAAAGGAGATCTGCATTTGTATTGATAGCATGATGGACATTAGAAATTTCTAAAAAAAAAGGCTGTAGTTGCAGATTGGACAGCATGGGTTTTTCTAGTTATTTTCTAGTTTCTGCAGTGTATGGGCGACAGAGCTATTGCTGATTTATTTGTAAGGACGGTTAAGGTAACAGATCTGTCCTTATTTGATTGAAATACTTGGGAAACCGTCCATGAAGTTGGAAGTTCTACACATACAGATGCAAAGTAGTAGTTCTGCCACCCGACCAGGCAGACATGAAAATCTTCACCAGTAATAAAAGAACAAAACCACAATGAAAACGGCCTTGAAGAACGGAGGGTAGGCAGAAAAGCTCACGGACTTTCATTGAGGATAAACTGCAGCTGCTTGCTATATAACTCCAGTAACCTCTGCAGGTGCACAAGGACAGTAGTGACTTTCTGTTGCACTTTTTTGGCATTATTGATTTTAATACGTTTACATGATGTGTCCAATGTCAACAGACACGAATCAGTGAATTTTACATCTTTTGGCCAGATCTCTTTTGCAAGAAGTTTAAGATCCGTTAAGAAGAAAGCAAATGAGTTGATCTTGCTCATAAACAAAAGGTCTGCAAAGAAAGATGTTCTACCCAAATGAAAAAGAGCTTACATGACAGCCATATAAACATTATTCTTCCTCCTGCATTATTACCTCAATGGGGGAACGTCGGGTCCCACAGCGCAGTCTCAATTTCATTTCACTCCAAGAAAAGCGTAATAAAGCCAAATTATGCTACATTTAGCAGAAAGACAAACTGTGAGACAATTAATTTACTCATTTGCTTAAATCTCTTTCTCTTGCTTTGCTAAAGTATATTCATATAGCTTAAACAGATTCATGTTTTTTTTCCTTCAAGTTCTGAACTTTGTTTTTTGAACCCAATGGAGGACACAGGAAATATAAAACGACTCTGCTGAGAATGTTTTGGTATGAATGGTTATCAAAGCCATTTTTGATAAGTAATTTGACCAGCGAGCCAATGCACCAACTAGTATTGAAGCTGCTGTGGCGCCTATATGTAGTGTTCTAACTTGATGATGTAGAATTTACTCATTAAAGTGAATTATTTGGCAGCGTAGGATTAAATTCACACCTCCACACCCATAGATACTGGAACTGGGTTGAAAGTGGTATGGAGTCCTGTTAGTTGCCAATATGAACTCTTAGCAGAGGATGGTTTCGATCCATCGACCTCTGGGTTATGGGCCCAGCACGCTTCCGCTGCGCCACTCTGCTGCTGTAGTTTAGTGGTTGTCATTGGTCCCATCACGAGATGTTCATAAACCAGTCATTAGAATGTTCAACTCAGCTGGCAAACACTACAGTGAAGTAGGTTACAGATAAATACTTAACTTGTCATGACAACTGTAAGTGGTCTGAATCTTGAAATTCAGTTAGCAAACGATAGATTTTGAATTCCTGTTCAGTCTGTTTAGTTTGTCTGATGACATCCACCCTACAGACTCTTTACTCCTAAAAGAGACCGTAATAACTGAAAACCTGACATGTCTTTTTTTTCTTGATAGGACATTTTAAGATAAGATAAACTTAAGATTAGAAAAGACAAGCTTTACTGATCCCTCACCGGGGAAATTTAACTTTTGATCTTAGTTTTCCGAAAACAACAGATATGAATTGATTTTTTGAGGGGTTAGTGAACCCCTTAACATTATGTTTTCACTAAAAATGACTAATAGCTCGGAAGCATTTTGTTCGTTTGACTTTCATAGTGACTACAGTGATTCAACAGCCTTTAGACGACAGAAAAGGTATGAAACTACTATTTTGTTGTGCCGACACTCTCGCTGCAAAGTAAAACTGTTATTTCTGTGGTGTGATGGTTCATTTCAGCACATGTGTAGCTTGTCAAATTTGATTAATGGCCTCAATATGTCGTTATGAGTGCTAAGGGGTTAACAGGAAATGATCTGATCCTGATTAGAATTTTACAGTCTGTTCATGAAGAAGCTCTACGGTAATAGAGTGCATGTGTCCTCAGCCCTTCACATGCAGGAAGTAGTGACATGTTGCTGTATCAAAGTTATAAATATAATTGAAGAAATCATTAATAGCAGCACTATTTGAGTCTAAGTCATTGTAAATGCAAACTAGTTGGAAATTAACATCTTTCATAGCCTGTATACTAATTATTTTTCTACATGAATTGCTTATATTTTGACCTGTTATGAATTTTTAATATCCAGGCATCACTGATTTTAATTCCACACAGCCAAGAGCAAAATGATCATTATCTTGTTACGGAGTTTTTATTTTATTTTACGGCGAACCATCTCTTAAGCCTGTACAACAGAGGCAGATAACGAAACAAATGGTGGGAAAAAAAAACTATTAAAGTTTCTGCAAAGTGTAAAAGATTAGATTTTTGTGTCATTAATCAAAGCCCTACAGCGGTTCTTTGTTTTGGTGGGTTTGCCTTTGGTGAAATGAATACTTACAGCGGATCTTTGTTATGTGAAATAATGCTCCCTGTTATTGGAGGTCAGAGGTCAGATGCAGATCAGCAGCCTGGAGCTGTTAGAGACCAACGTACTGCCAGTATACCTCGTGCCTTTTATTATGTCAAAGAATTAAGTTACACTCTCCCCAATCAATACAACATCCCGCCTCATTAAAATCAGCGTTGTTGTGTGTGTTTGATGTGTATTTATCACTCACGGTCTGTGTGTGCGAGTGTGTGTGTGGTGTCCCAGTCATGGTTTTTAGATGAATGGACAGATGACAGTTATGAGCGCATGTGTCGGTGTGTCAGTCATGCTGCCTCATGACAGCGCTGATTGACAGCGCCAGTTTAACTCAGTGGACGGCTCACCAGCCTTAAGCACATTACTGAATTAGGATGAAGAGGTTTTAATAAGATTGCCACTAAGCCAATCTACTCAGTCTCAATATGACATAAAGGGCCTGCCAGGACGCCATGAAATAAGACACTGGGGGAGATTGTAAGCCAGTCAGAAAGCCAGAATACAGGCACAAGTAGAACAAAATAATAAATGCCAAAGAATTAGAGAAAACTGTTGCATGGCCAATATGTCCAGTGTTTCCTTTCAAATGAGAGATTCCAGTAAATTCCATGGTATTTATTTTGTGTTTTTTCCGTTCGAATACCATTTGTACCTCAGAGGCCAGAGCAAACATCTTAACAGATAATCTAGCTGTTTGGAAGTTTAATCATAACCTAGTTCTACTGTAAGCAGAGCCCCACAAATTGCACAGAAGCCCCATGTTTCCCTTGTGTCAGAGCAGGTCTGAGAGTTTATAGTGTTGATGAGAGGATCAAGTGTAAACATGCTTCCGGCCACAAAAAGGGAATACAGTCGTCCCTCGCCACATCACGGTTCACTTTTCGCAGTCTCGCTGGATTTTTACATTGTATATAAAAGACGCACAGCAGATGAGTAGACACATGTATGGAAAACACAGCTACGGCCATACATATATATATATATATATATGTATATATATACACATATATTAGTGCTGTCAATTGATTAACATATTTAATCTCGATTAGTCGCATGAATGTCAGAGTTAACTCGCAATTAATCGCAAATTAGTCGCAGGTTTTTTATCTATTCTAAATGTCCCTTGATATATCATTTTAACACACTTACCACCATTGTTGCCTGGTTTTGACGAGGACGAGGTGAAGAATTCGCATCAGCTGTGTGTTTGGCCATAAAGTAGTATTTCAGCTGGATGTGCTACGATGAGAACTCAGTTCACACTGACAATACACACAGATAACTTGGGTCTTGTCAATCGTAGAGCTGGACTCGAATATCTAAAAATCCGAATATTCGGTCGTTGTGGTGGTATACGAATCATAAGTTTGAGATTCAAATAGTCTTTCGCACCTGTGCCCCCAACAAAGGCCGCCATTGCCTGGCTGAGCTGAGCATCTGCACTAGCAGGACACGGTTCGGGAGGCGGAAAAAGAACATGGCGAGCGAGGACACTGCTGCTGTGCCACCACCAGCAGGAAATCCTGTCGGACTCCGACGGTGAGCACCTCGCCCCCGACTTCCCTCTGTAGTTTTTCGAACGTAACTAGCTGTGGCAACAGCTTGTGAAAAAACTTCAAGTTCACTAGGTCAAAAAGAGCGTTCATCTCGCGTTAAAATTGATTTGTGTTAACGCGTTAATAACATTATATTTTTGACAGCACTAATATATATATATATATATATATACACACATATATATAAAGTGAACCGCAGGATTGGAAGTACTTTTGATGGGTTAGCTTGCAGTGCATCCCTCTTTAGTCTGTCTACTGTTGTCTGAGACTGTGGGTCTGACAATGGTGAGCATGAAATGCAGCTGTTTAATACGTTAATATAATGTGGTGTTCATCACTTGCAGCTTTGAAAAGACAGCTGCATCATGCAGGGACATGTGTTCAATGGAGTGTGCACAAAAAGAAACTTGCTTTTCAACAATGCTTCGTATTGATATTAAATATTGAATTTACACAGCTGATTAGCTGAGCGTACTGCACAATATGAAGGCACATCTCTCAGTAAATAATGACCATCACGTATCCATGAGGGTAGAAAATAAAAGTAAATCCAGAGGAGCCAATTTTAATGGGCCTGATGTAGATGATATAATCAATATTGATATTGCTTTCTATAATTTACAGGTCAGACCCAGTACCATGAAAACCCAGTCCCATTTGATGATATTAGCTGATCTGCCATTCCTCTTATTGGCAAAATGACCAAAATGCATGCCTTCTGTTGACCTGCCATGCTCTCCCTCCATCTCTTATTAGCAGAGAGAGTGCAGAGGCAGGTTTTGCTTGGATGAATATATTAGTCTAGTCTGCCTGACTCATTGATCTTTTATCATCAACAGTGTTGCCAGCTCTCCTGCTTTTGGTATGACACACCAGTCCTGAGTCTTTATCTAATTCTTCTCAAACAAATCTCACGCCAAATAAGACGAACACCTGGACATCAGGTTTTCCCACATTTTAGCGCAAACACTGGATCTGCACACCTTTATTTGATGGAGGCGCGCACACATACATACACAGACCTCTCCAAAATCACTAAACATCTTTTCTGTGTGTTGAGTTTTGCCTCATTTACATCGCCAAGCAACAATTTTACATCTATTGTAAAGTGCAATGTCAATAAAACTACAACTCTACTCTGATAAAGACCGAACAGCTGAGACTATGGACACACACCAACAAAAAAATGTGTTGCCAATTTAGACGTTAGAACAGGAGCTGAAGTTTAAAGTCATTTTCAGGCTAGAATTTTGCCAGGAAGGAGAACCAGGAAGTTCCAGACTGGCTCTGAATGTAAATGAAGATGCTTTGTGAAACATACATAACTGATCTAAAGGATATATCTGATGGAACTCATCAGAATGCTACTGATTAAATACTTTTACATCCCATTTCATGAAAAGAACTCATTATTACAGGCTCCCTCAGACTAACAAATGCTAAATCAACGAAATGTGACTAAATGAAACACGTGCATTCAATTTTAAAAGCCAGAACTGCATTTATTAAGAACTTGCAAGTAAAATAGTTCGTACACACCAATTTGTCAGTAATAATTCTAAAGCTAACTAAGGCCCCATCCACATGAAGACGAGCCCAGGCCTAAACACACAAATAGTTCATCAAACCTGTGCATCATCCACATGAAGCCGGCTTTTTGGGGGTCTGAAAACAATCATTTCTGAACCTAGGTCCCCGAGTGCAAAGATCGGAAAACATCGTTTACGTGGCACCGTTGTTATGCCCTACGACAACAACAACAGTGTCATACAATTCTATGTTTACATAGTATACAGATTTCTGCGCATGCCTAAAGTCACGCCGCCATTTTCCGCTTGTTTCTGTTATGGTGTTATAGCGCCACCAACAGGTCTGGCATGTGTTTTACATCCTTTTCAGGCGTATCAAGTGAATTTGTGTGGACGGACACATTTACTGAAACAGCTCTGTCTTTATGAAGAACGTTTTTGAAACTATAAGCGTTTTGGCCTCATGTGGATGAGGCCTAAGCCAATCTGTTTAGAACGAAGAATAAGAGAATAACTAGTCATAAAAGTATAATTGTACAACTGATGTTGGTTAACCTGTGGAGACTTTAAATTATATTTTAAAGGGAGCAATACGCTCCACACAAAGTCCAAAACATCATGCTAAAAATGACAGTGATAACAAACATCATTAAGGTTTGTTTAAATGTACATTTTCTAAAAATGTATGAATGCGACTAGTTCTGATATGTATTCATGCTACATAAACAAATTACAACTTATATTTATATGGAATGGGGATTACAATAAAGCCTCTTATTTTTGTTGATCAAATTACCTCCCTGTTTTTACCGTTGGTTGCTGGAGCCAGAATGGCCCTATAGTTAACTAAGCTTTATTTATTCAGGAAATGTCACTGAGATCAAAGTATTTTTCGGCAACTAGTTTACATACTAAAGTCTCCAGCTTATAAATTCCATGCATTTCAATGGTACAACCAGATTTACGAAATTGCTTTTCTTTAAGCTAATATAAGACCTTAGGAAGAACTTCAGAACACAAACTTTGCAGTTGTACTTACTTTTGCCACTCTGACTTATATGCAAAACATCTTATTTATTTCCTCAGCAAACAAAGGAAGAAGTTCAGGACCTCAGCTAAGAAACTTTCAGTCATCCATCTGGGAGAATCCCTTCCTTCTGGGATCCTGAAATCCCAGAGTGGGTTGCATTCAGCTCTGATTTCTCCAGTCGCTCTGATCACAGCCTGCTTCTCTCACCCCTCAATTTTCATGATTCATTTTGATAACAGTTTCAGATGGTAAACATCAGTTTTTACAATTCCATTCCTTTTTGCCTTTTCTGTATACTTTCAAGCCAATTTGATGTCATTTGAAGGAAATGTTCTGATACTGCTCTGTCAGTGTGTATTCTGTCAGTGTTTATAAGAGGAGCTGAGCAATGAGCTGCCTTCTATTCATACACGGGTGACCCAAAAAAATAAAAAAAAATAAAAAGTTGGTTTAAATTTGCCCACAATCTCCATTAAAGCAGTCTCCTTATGAAGCAATACACTGTTCCCAGTGCTCCAGCAATGTTTGTAACACTTCCCGGAAGTCCAGTTATGTAAATTTGTCAAATGCCATCTGTGACGAGCACTGAAACACCCAAACTATGGCAAAACGTCAACTCATCAACTCTTCTGCAGCAGCAGAGTGGCGCAGCAGAAGCGTGCTGGGCCCATAACCCAGAGGTCGATGGATCGAAACCATCCTCTGCTAAATGTAATTTGCCGGAAAACAAAGACCTGTTTTTGGGTAGCGTTAGCTCACTGGTGAAGGCTTTGATCTTGGTCCTTAACCCTATCTGCTCCAGGGGTGCCTGTTTGTGTGGCCTCCCCAAGCTTCCTGGGATATCAGTAAAGAGATTTTCCCCTTGTTGGATCAATAGAGTATATAAAAAAGAATTTCTTTTTGGACAAGGGAAAGAAGTCACAGGAAGGTAAATCTGGTGAGTAGGTGAGTGGGGAGAGATGATGGTGTTGTGGCCAAAAAAACGCATAATCACCACAGTGTAACACCTCACACAGCATCCTGCTACAGTTCAAGTTGTTTGCAATGAATGTTGTCCCTCAGACACCTCAGGATGATGGTAGAAGTAGTAGAACTCTGCAATGAAAGTATGACACTGGGGGATTAATGATGTTTCTTCTCATGATGGTAGCTTCAGACCCAGTGATGATCCTCCACATGAAGACTGGATCATCCCGTGCTGTTGACTCACACAGACTGTGATGTTTTTTTTTCTCTGCTCCAGTTTGAGGTCAATGGAAAAATTGCAAATGCACACACCAGTGGTAACAAAAAGGTGTTTAGCACAGGTCCCACTGTTGATAATGTGGTCGCAACCTGACTAGGGAAGTTACTGTTCGCACACGTTGCACATGCGTGAAAGTGCATCCATTAATGTGCACCGAGAAAAGTCTCTGACCTTTTTAATCAACCTTGTATTTTGTCGGCCAAAGTTTTAAGCTTATGAACAGCCAGGATACATGTTTTTTCTAATTTGGTGGGCTCACTTGTTTGTATTTATTTGTAGGGAAATATGTGCCTTTAATCACAATATCAACTATTACAATGTAAAGAACTTGCATTGTTTAATTGCAAACAACCAAAAGATATGTTTATATTCAATGTTATTTACCAAAATACCTTTTGTGAATACCTGACAAGCATGTCACGTTCCACATACAACATTTAAAAAGTGGGACTGTGTATGATATCCACTCATTCATTTATACATATCCATTTTAAAAACATTGTTCACTGAAAGTGGTCAAAAATCCACTGGGTACCTTAAAGCTACGTAGCCCTTAACTACATAAGACTTATCTCTGACTTCAAATGTGTGTTTAATCAAATTAGTAAATCTACCTGGCCTTAGAAAATCAGTATTGCAGCATTTAATGTTTCACAGAGCTAGGAAAGGGTAGGTGGGGATAGAGGCAGGGACAACATAGATTTGCATATTCTAGACGAAACAATGGCACCAGACAAGATATGTAGCAGGGATTAAACGAAATTAGCGAACAAACCTCACTGCATCTAAAGTAGCGGGCTTACTGCTGTTAATATCACACCAGCAGAGAGAGGGGAATATGATTTTAAGCTCAGTTTTAAAGAGACACAGCCTTCTCTAATGTCTTCCTTAAAATGTGCAGGAATACTGATGCAGTCTTTAATATTCAGATGACTTTTACTCAGGAACCAGAAAAAGACATTGGCAAGTGATAAACAAGACTAATGCTGTCGTCTTCATCTTAGACTGATCAGGTTTATTATATCTGTTCAGAATCAGACCGTCTTGCTGCAGGGACAGATAATTACACTGGCGTTTGAGCAGGACTGATATGGTAATGTGATGATTTTAATTGTTTAGTGTTCTCACTGGTTACTTCTTCATTTCCCAAATGTTCTTGCATCTGTTTGTCTGCTTTTGGCCCCGTGGCTCATAATTAGCTCCTCCTGATAACTTGTATTTTTGTTCTCTCATTTGATTTCCACTTTACCACTGTACACCCCTAAAGGACACGACCCAGGGTTTTTAAAAAGGAGATTGTTTTCTCATGAAAACTCAAGGATTATTTCACCATAAGTTTGTCCTTGTTAAAAGATTTAAAAACCTCAAGGAAGCATTTAAGCACTTAAGCGCTTTTCACAGACAAAGGTCACGAAGTGCTTTACAACGGCAGTGTACAATACAAGACGACACAAAACGATAAAGAGACTGCCTGAGCCACGAAGTTAAAAGCGCAAAATAGTGATGAATCCATACACTTGTCACCTGACTCTGCAGCTCACCTTTACCTCTCTGTAGCCTTTTAGCATCTTACAGCTCATCGTTTTGTTTCAACTTCTTACAACTCTGCTCTTTGAACCTCTTTTAAATTCATACAAGCAGCTGTTTTTTGATCAAACCCCACTTTGCGCTGCTCACTCTTCTCTAAATGACAGAATGTTATTCATTACCAGGTTAACACAACAGCATTGAGCATGTTTCAGCCAAAATGCCAGATATTTGCCTAAAGGACCTGGTGGAGACCAAAACTAAGCTAAAAGAAAGCATTGTGTAGTTAGCCAAAAGCACAACCCTCCCAAAAAAACGACTCCTTCATCCCATCTTTACGGAGCACAGAAAAAGACTCCAATGGTCCGATGGCTTGGTCTGGCACCAGAGGACTGAGCCATGTCTTGGACAATGTTGCAGTCCCTCACACCCCACTTGTATCTGATTCGACACCTGAGATCATCCAACTTATTTTCCAGGGACTGGACGTTATCAAGAAGGATGCTAGGTAGGGGTGGGCCTGGGCCTGTTCCGAACACGTTGTCCTCAGTGCTTTTTTTTCTCCTTTCTTTGTAGTTGTCCCCCCAGGATTTCAGCTACCCACTTCTGATCTTCATAGAAAAAGCTAGAAAACTTCCTATACCTAGAAATGTGCTACAGTCATATGTTATATATATATATAAAAGCCCCTGGAAGGTGTAAACCCACCTTGTTTCTGTGAGGCGACGGACTAACCACTGCACCTATGTCTTAGCCATCTTCACAACACACTCAGATGAAAGATAAGCAAGAAAAGGTTCATACAATGTGGAAAATACTTTTATAACACTTCAGTTTTGCAATGACATACCACCAAGGGTTAATAAATTTCTGCTTAGTTTAAACCAAACTCTGCCACAGAGACTGTCTAAGGGTCTAAGGCGCCTACCGTGACCCCCTATGTTTCTATTTCAAGTCAGGCCAAGGCCTTTTTGCTACATACCATTCCTCTTCCCTGTGGATTGTCAAATATAGACCTAAAATGCACAAAGCGTCTCTGAGAAGACTAAAATATTGATTTCCTGTAGAATCAGACTTCATTTTGTGTAAAATGTATGTTGAAATGCAACTTGCTCTCATAAAATAAAGTCCCGACTCCAAAGAGATTTATTTTAAGTTTCATTTATAATTGAAGTTCTGATGCATTTATGCAAAAAAAGAGGAAAAAATGATTGAATTTGACAAAAGAAAATAAAAAAAATTGGACACATGATGTTTTAATCTGACAGCGGTGAGCTTGTGTGGGGTTGCAGTGTGTTCCCCTAAATAGTGATTAAAGGAACAGCGTAAGATTAATGTCATCTTCCTGCTTATCTTGTCAGCACTGTTCCAGACTTTGAGATGTTCTGTAATCACACGGAGCAGAAGGAAGCAGCAGACCAGTCAGATACAGCGGAAATAAACACACATAGACAAGCGCTCGCACCGGTGCACATTTATCATACTCGTATTCTCTTTGTGGATGCATTCCTCAGCACTCCTCAGCATGTGTTTGCGAATGTTGACAAGAACACAGAAGGACACGGAGCAGTTTGCTTAAACACATGCTCGAGCTGCCTGCGTGTCTGGATTCATCAGTTCAGTTTTTTTCTTCCCTCCACTGTGCTGTGTATGTGTGTGTCAGAAGGGAGAAGGGCTTGAGAAGCTTATCCCCTCGACTTGGCTGCTTCAGTTATAGAAACTCTGCACAACAATGGGGATGGTTGGCACCCGAAATGCGAAAATCTGTTAGAGAAAGACACACTGTACCGGAATACTCTCGATTACCACACTGAGAGAAATGAAAGAGCAGCTTAAGATATTAAAGCCAAATCAATCAAGTGAACATAATCATATTACTAATGAAATGCTGATCATGCATATTACACATAGCATAAATATAATGCTGTATACTCAGCTAACTATGTTCCAAACATCATAAATTTACAAACGCCTTTCTAAAATATGAAATATTTAAATCCAGTCTTGCATAGGAGGCTTTTTCTTTTTTTGACTTGGGCTCTGTAAAAGCGTGTTGGGTCGACTTCAATTCTGTTTGACAGCATATATTGTAGCTAATCTAATGAGGAAGCATGGACTGTATGTATATGATAAGTTTTTTCGACAGCATCAGCGCTCTAAATGTATTTTTAAAGCATCTACCGTCTTAAAGACCTGAGTTTTTTACCTTGTTAACATGTCCATGTGGTGTTTTTTAGATGCTGGAAGACACATCATGATTGCAATGCTGTAGAGTCACAGAATACAGACTTGCAGAAGAGAATAAGAAAAACAGACAGAACAGCCCTTTAGTCCTCCTGACAGGAAGTGTAGAGAGGAAGTGAGGTGTCACAGGAGACACACCTGTGAGCTGAGTGTGCATGAAGGACAACAGAGTGAAGTGAGAGACCAATCCAGCAGCTGATTATCTTCCTTTCAAATTGGACATATTAAAGTAAATGGATCAGCTGTGGAACCCAGTTGGATATTCAGTATGTGATCACCAGGGAAATGCGACTGAGCTGGTTCCAGGAGCAGGACTGGATCCTCCTCATTCCACCTCCTCTGTACTTGCTTGGACAACTGCATGGATGTTTGTCCCTTTGCTGGATCATGGTTGAGGTAAGTCTTCTTTATTTTTTTATTACCAAACCTCCAGGCTTCTCCCCTTTTGTCTTGCCTTAGCTCAGGCTACATGATCCCTCTGACTAGCCTCCCTACCTTCATTAGCTTCTTAGCCTCTCACCAACACTCGTACACCTCATACACTCCACCCAGCTCAAAAACTGAAGTACATATAGTGAAACAAGTTGATCGCAGTGAAATGTGGAAGTTAATTAAAATGAGCTAAAATGCTTTGAAATGAAGGGGATGAACTAAAATATTTTTTTTCTTGAACTGATATTATTTAGAAGTTTTCTTTTTCATTATACTGAAACATAATTACTTAGTCTGTGTCTGATTTTTAGTTGGGATTGGAGTTTATTTGATTGACCTTTGTCAAGGAGTTATTTCCATGTTTGATTTTGACTGGAGTGGTATTTAACCTGATTTCTAAAATGAAAATTAAATTGATGGCTATGGTTCTCTTCTATCCTCTGTGGTCAGATATATTTAAATATGTAATCTAAATACACAGGGGGTGTTGAGTGGGCTTAAATCAGTAACTGCAGGGGGACTTTAAGTGCTTATACCCCTTTGTTTTGTACGCCCAATCTTCGTCCTGATCTCAGTTCTAGTACTTTACCAATGTGGCAGTTTATTTAGTCCAAAAATGTTTCCTTTTAACATAATTGAGGTTGGAATCATGTGTGTCTAAACAGGCTATAAGTATCCAAATGTAGACAAGGCCGGCTGATGGCAGTACGACCAAGAAGACTGTTGAATAGTTCAAATGCTTCAAATAGATTACACTTGTTGCAGAGAGGTTTTAAAAAGTACTCCAGACGTTTATCATTGCATCTCTGTGACACTGTTGGATTCAAGAGGGGCAATTTTGCGATACTATCTGTCTAATTCTACACTTTTCTTTTTCTTTTTTTTTCCAATAGTTCAGTCTGAGATTCTGGTGTGTCATGCTAGGAGCAACTTATTTAAGCTAAAATGAGGAGCGGGCCATGTAGGTCTGCTAAGCCCGCTTTGCTTCAACACCACATAACGAGATTTTTATTGAACTTAAAGACTTCATTCCTTGACATAGCTCCCTCTACAGACACAAGATACTTTATCTGTTTTGTTTCACATATGCAAAAATACTTGTTGACACCTGTAAACAGGCTTTGATATGAAAACCTGGTAGAGATCCCATTTAAGGCTCTTTCCATGTAGCAGTAAAGTTCAAGGTTCATATTCGGCTGAGCATCTTTTCTTGTATATCAGTCCCAATTAATCTTTTCACTCACGTTCTTTCTCTGTTACTCTGTACCCTCCAGTGAAAGTCTACAAGTCCCAATATATACATATTTTAAAAAGAGCAAAAGGGTGTACAGCCTTGTACAGTGTGAATAAAGCTATACTATGTACTGCATGTTAGCATGATGTCTTCCTGGCACAAGGCATGGTGTTGTCAGTCTGCTGCTTTGGTCCGGACTGAAATGTCAGACATTCATGGTCCAGAGAGGATAAATCCTAACACCATGATCTTGAGTATTCCCAAAAGTTTCTATACCATGTTTCTTCAGAACTTTGGTGATCCCCTGGCATCTCCCACCATGAGGTAGAAAGGTGGTTTCAAGTTAAACTTCTGAAACAGCTGTTGGGTAGATTGACCTGAATTTTGGTGCATACGAAGGGTGACAGTGGCTCAGGGGGCAGAGCAAGTTATCTGTTAATGTCAGTCTTGGCAGTCCAATTGCTAGGATGGGAAAGATACTCAACTCCTATTTGTCCAGACGACATTCAAGCGCTTTGCATGGCAGCTCTTCCACCAATGAAATGAATGAACATGAGGCACTACGTCCACTAAGGTATAAAAAAAGTGGTGCCTAAGTCCTGTCATTTACTTTGTTGATCCCCTTACTTTTTATCTAGCATCAAAATCATCTAGACAAGTTTTAAGTTTATGTAGTGCTTCTGTTTTTGACAAAATTCCTGATGAATGAATGACAGATGTTCACATTTAGGTCAATCACTGCTTTATTTCGATACTTGTATTAAAATGTTCCTCTGTTTTTGTCATAATTCACAACATATGTTTGGTTCAGCACCCAACCGTCAAAGCACAGCAGCAGCTGAATCTTTCTAGGTGACTATTTTGGCTTGCTTACAAAGCTTTAAGTGACACAGCTAGAAGATGAGTGCAAATTTAAGCAAAGATGCACACTTTAACAAGATGAACACCGAGGTGAAATTGAGTCTGACAAAAGCTTCATTGTTATTGCATCTTCGGCTGTGAAATTCTATTTGCATAATATCCCAACAGTCAAAACACCGAACTGAGGAGAGCTCTGTCCAAGTAGAACAAAAGAATCACATCATTTATTTTTGGGTTTATTTAGCTTTAATTTGTTATTATGTTTGTTTAAGTCAAATGAACTGTGATGAAACAAATATGGCTAACTTTCTAGTATTGTAGTGTGTGTGTGCTGCTTCTAAGGTTGTCTTAGTGTGAGACTGCAGAAGAAACAGGCAATGAGAGAGACTGAAAAAGAGGGAAAAAGAGGTGAACCTTTTTCTGAGTTTTATTTTTTAACACATTTTCAAGATTAATATGTGAACATGTGGCCTTTCTAGGTATTAGCAAGCATCAGAAGTGGTTGAGGTAGATAGGTACAGTTTATGACACATTTGAGCATTAATGCCCAATCCCAGACACCTGAATCTGACTGAAATCTTGAGGTGAACCCTATGTTCAAACATGAGCATGACAGTCGCCAAAGATGTTGATTTGACCTCCAAACTTCCTACACTCCATTCTGATCAAGCATCAACAGGATGCAGTGGAACAAGTTTGATTGACAGAGGCCCCACTGGACAAGCCAGAGTACCCAATGTCCTGGTTCCAGACCCCATAGGACACCCTGAGAGGTCCTCTTGTCCATGCCCAATGGTTCAGAGCATTTTGACCACGTAAGGGCGACCAACACAATATTAGGCAGGTGGTCATAATGTTATACCTGATCGGTGTATGTTCACTTTTTGCATGCAGTCTCATTTTTCCCACTTGTCTTTCTGTAGGCGAACAGTGTAAGTCATCTTTTGCATATATAATACAATTGGCAGTTCCTGTAAAAAGGTCTTCAATATGTGGGTGTCTCTTTGGAGCCAGCAATTGGTGAAAACTGTAAAGGAGATCTGATTTGTATGTGTATCATATACATACAAATCAGATCTCCTTTACATAAACCTTCAGGAGTAACTCAAAGATACACAAAGATTCATTGTAAAAGCAGAGGATCCTAGATGTTAAATGTCCCACATTTTCCCAAAAAGATGGAACCTGTAAGTTAAAATATGTGGCCATAAATAGGATTTTTTTTGCTTTGATGTGGTAAAGAACAGAAAAAATAACTATTTTTTAGGTTTCTCCATGTCAGTGAATTAGTCGTGGAGTTTCTCGGGCACAGAACCACACCTCCTTAGGTTTTTCTATGCTCATGTATTTTCTATACACGCTCTTCTGTATTTTATTGAGTTTTGTTAATTAAGGTGATAGTATATAGTTGCCCTGCGATAGGCTGACGACCTGTCCAGGGTGTCCCCTGCCTTCGCCCGAGTCAACTGGGATAGGCTCCAGCCCCCCCTTCCCAGGACCCTACAAACGATTAAGCGGTGTATAGATAATGGATGGATGGATGGATGGATGGAAGGTATTGTATAGTTTTCCTGTAACTCCACTGTTACTTGGTCCCTGATAAGCATCTATAAAAATGTGAATAATTTTTGGAAAATTTCAGGGTTGGGACCTCTGATATTTGACAGAAAAACAAGTCATATCTTTAGATAACTTTAAAAATGCTGTCTATTGAGTCAATTCCTTACATCTGTGGTCATACAATACTGGTGTGAAGAACTTCATGCTTTTACCTCTCTATAGCCCTTTTCAGACATGAGATACTTAACATCATTGCCTTCATCTATCTGTTGAAGTGGTGGCATTCTGTCATTCAGACATAGGTCACTTTTACATTAATATTCCTCACAGCTGTAGTCTGACATTCCCACCTCAGTAATGGAGAGAGCTACGGTACATGTGCCATATCTGTCATATGTGTGAGGTTGGACAGTAGATCAAGTGATGTAGAATGCATGAAGTGCAAGTTCTTTTACTGCAACATGACAGGTGAATGTCAAGGTGGTACAGGAGAACTTTCTTTCTCATGGTATTGCTGTTTAGGGTATTCTCCAAAGCGATAGATTGGATTAGGTTGTAGCGTTTGCAGGGTAACCCCCTCGACTGCTGCATTGCCTGCTATAGGTAGCAACGTCCTACATGAGTACATCATGATCTCATGCATGCTTTTCTGCTAATGTGACTGCTTGCTTGTGATGTGCTGAAGGTGGCTGTTGCTAGGTCTGACTTAGTGTGACTGTTTTGGAGAAGGGAACAGGGGGCTCTTTAACTGGTTTAACTACCTCTGGTCACATCTTAACAGAAAGACAGACACAATGATGCAATGACTGAAATATTTCTTCCCCCCGGTCAGAAAAGTGTGACTTCAATTGAATATCTTTAATAACCTGACAGCAATTCCCCTTTCAAACAGCAGGTATGCATTTGATCAGCTTAGAACCTATAACAGACAGCTGGACACTGGTCAAACCATCATCATCCACATGAGATGGAAGTCCAGCCTGGGTCCACTATAGTATTTCCACATGTGTCACTACCCACCCAGGTGTCACATCTGACCTCATTCAAAGTATTTGCATTCTAAACAATGATCATGACATGTATAGGTAATGATGCTGCTCCAGGCAATCATTTGTTCATTGGGATTTAGTTTCTTTATGCAACCACCTCATGAAACATCACTGCACTAAGTACAGCACAGAGCTGAGTTTATTTATGTAGGCTTTACGTCACACTCACACACATCACATTCCAGTACCCGGCGAATGTGAAGATCAGAACTTCTCAGCCCAGTTACGTGTACCAGATGCTTCTTTTAGAACATGTTAGTGTTTCCTAATCAGATGTAAATCCGAGCTGTAACCTTGCTGTAATGAACAGTTTGTCTTGCATGAGAACAGAGGAGGAGAAAAACGGTCTGGAGCTGGAAGTAGGAAGAGTTCACATTGGTTTTGATGGCAAGTTGCTGTAAACAAACAGTCAAGGACAAGATTCAAAGTAATGACACGCGGAATTAGATTGTATTTGATAAATAAATAGATCTCTGTGGGGAGAGTGTTTTTGCAGCTGCACATTATACCAGACATGTCGATGAGTAGGACAGAAATGAAAGCAAAGCAAATAGACGTTATACTGCTACTTCAAAAAGTATCTTTTTATGGCTGGTTATAACTGTGTACCGAGCTGAGCCAGTCATCTGCTGGCTGCAGCTTCACATTTGATGTACAGACATGACTGTGGTATTGATCTTCTCTGCCTGAAAGCAGCTCATTTCTTGAAAATGTATTTATTCTTATATTTTTGTGCAGTCTGTTCTATTCATAATTTACATTTCAAAGATACATTCAGTGGCAAATAATTAAGTATAATGATTAAGGTAGTAAAGTAAAGAAGTTAGTCTGAAGCTTTAAAGACATGCAGATGAATGAGGAGCATGTTTTTATCACACATAAAGAAGTCTTTATTCGATTTTAAATGCCTTTAAATGCTCTTGAATGTGCCCATTGTGCAGTCAGTTGTAATAAAAACAGAGGGGGGTTGGATGATGCTTCATTACAAACATTTTTGCTCAAAAAAAGTAGCACTTTTTAACTTCTAATCTCCCATATTTGTGTGTTAGTATGACACAGACTTGGTCCTGGTAAATGAGCAACGTTTCACTGGAGAAAAATTGGGCGACGCCGGTGACACACGCTGCAGAGAGGCGTTAATATGCAATTCAGCCAAGCACGGGTCTGTTTTCTAAATCCTGCTTCGTATTGATTTTTAAAATGACCACACACTCTTCTAATGTATATCCACTGCTGCCTGCACCCACCAACATTCTGACCATTCACGCCATTGAACATGAGTTCCATTGAGCTGTATGCTCTTTCATCCTGCAGGGAAACTCTTCAGTTAATTGTGTAGCAGTACTAATGAAATGCATAACTTTTGGTAATGACATAGCAAAATTGCAGTTGAAGTCATAAAAATTACTGTTATTGTGGGGCGGTAAGTACACCTTTCATACATTCCTCATAATATCCTGTTCAGTATGTACAGGAAAGCGTGCCTTGTCTTTGAAGGAGAGCTTGTATGACTGCAGAGAGCATGTGTCACCTCAAGTCAAGTATCAACTTTTTGCCTTTACCTGCTATTTTTATTGCCCGTATCACATACAGAACATGCAAGATGGAGGAGATGTGAGTACATAAACACTTATGTGCTGTGTGCTACAAATACTCTCCTTCCACATATACTCAAAAAGATTTCTCCATCTCTTTTCCAACTTTTTTAGCATTAACCTTTGTTGTCCAAATGTCCTAACCCTATTTACCCTGCTTTGCGTTGGCTTTATATATAAAAAAAACTGCTTTAATGTTCTTTTCAACTGTATTTGTTAACTCCATCCTTCTGTTTTGTTTAACTTCCCATACCCTGGTGTAAGTTGCTGCTACTCCCAATGCAGTCATCTAGTATGCATCAGCTGTGCTTCTATGACCTAAAAAAGATGATGTGATCAAGAAATACAGGGCTGCGACTAAACGAGTCTTATGGTGAAACTGTTTCTGCTATTTCAAGAGTCAAGAATGAGCTTGAACCACCAACTCTACAATACTGACTTTGTTCATGGGTGAAATCAGATGTTTTAAGAGGTGAAAAGTGACACAGACACTGGATCCACACCTGTTGCTAAATATTATCATTGTATTTATCATAGATTTAGCCACAATTTTATAAAAATGGATCAAACCACAAACATAACTCCCAGTATAAATAGATTTGAGTGACCGCCACTTTCTCTCACTGTACAAAACAGAAATCTAAATATGGCAGACATTAGTGCTGTCATCACGCATAGGTGACCTAAGTTGCATCCAGATGGAGATGGAGGTGTGGCATCAATGTCTCTGATGAAATGTGAGCACACAAAGCACACACCCTTTGAACATCATGTTGTCCAGCGGCTTTAATCCTGACTGTCTTGGTCGCTAACACTATCATTACTAACTGCATATCATTTATGTACAGTAACACCATGCTGCCAAAGCTGATCCCTACTATGTACTGTGGTTTCTCTTGTCATCACATCTGTCATGTCATCCTTCTTTATATACATCTATTAGTGTAACCAACATTTTTTTTTTTTTTTGCAATCGGAGCCAAACAGTTCAATTTGATGTTTAATCTATATGGAGCTTTATGATGGGAGTACAGGGGACCGTAGCTCGAAACCTCAAAGTTAATTATTAACTAATAAACAGAAAAAAAATCCATTTAAAAAACATATTAAAATGCCGTGCTAACTAATGTTCAGGATCAGTGTTCCCATATAAGATATGTATGTACCTGCTTTGTTTATAAGTGCTTTGCTTTTACCACCTAGCCTTTGTCAGTGACTAGTTGTAGCACTTTGGCTCGAGAAATAGAAATAACTTGAAGCTCTGGGGCAGTTTTTTTTTCTGACACTGCTGCCTCCATTACTCTCAAGCTTCCGGGTCTTACACTTTGCTCCTTTGCAATCTCTCCACCAGATTTCCCTCAATCTCCATTCCCCATACCCACCCAGAGCCTGGTTTGTGTACTTACACTCCATGCTCTCAGTCCCTGGCAGCCACCCAGGTGTAAACCAGCCTACACACACACACACACACACACACACACACACACACACACAAACACTGAAAGAGGTAGCCAAACTCCAGTCAGCCAGGCTAATAAGCTTAGTGGCTCCAGCTCGTACCTTGAACCATGTAATCAGAAATTTGATTCAGTCCCCTAAACAAGACTGTGGGAGGCCATTCTCATTTAATCACTTAGTTACATATTTAGTTCTGAAGGAAATGAGGGGACGTGGGTCTTACTTATTCTAAGATGCTTGTTTTCATAGAGGACACTGAGAACGTTAAAGTTATTACTGTTCTAGGTGGTATTTAGAGTGAGGATATGCGAGGAAGACACAAATGAAGGGGATCAGTACCCCACTGTAAAGCATGAGGATGCTGTTTTTGATTTGTATCCTCACTTTGGATCAGTGGGCAGCAAGAAAAGGTGGAAGTGAAGAGCATAAGAGAGCAAAGGAGTTCATGCATGCTACTAGAATCCTTTAACATGACTGAAATCTTGTCATAACTCGGTCTGAACACACAAACATGGTGTACACATTTTTGGATTCAGTTTGGCCTGCTTTGAGGATATTATCGTCTCTAATGGCCACAAATGAACACTTTTATGTTTTAAAGTTTTCTTTTAAGTGATAGTTTTGTGTACATCAGTGGCTACTTTGCACACAGAAAATGGCAAATTGGCACCATTAAAAGTGCATTAGAATAGCTGTTAGCAAAGTGTAAACATTTTGTTGCAGGGCTTGCAGTTCTTGATTTTATGTGTTTTAAATTGGCCTTGACGTTACACAAACCGGATTTTGAATCATGGTGCTGGTAAAGAAAAAAAAGTAAAGAGACTCGGGTCAATAGGTTAAATTTAAGGCACCACCAAAAACTAAACATCATTACAAGATGGAAATGTTTTTATGCTGTTGTTTAATAATAATAAATCGATTTTCTAGACACTCAAAGATGCTTTACATTGCATTATTCATTCACTCCATACTCGATGGTGTTAAGCTACGTATGTAGCCACAGCTGCCCTGTAGTCGACTGATGGAGGCGAGGCTGCCAGTCCACCAACCACTAACTCTCACACTGCATCCACCCAGGCTTCCTGGTGTTCCCTCACGGTCTCCCATCCAGGTACTGACCAGGTCAAACCTCGCTTAGCTTCTGAGATCTGACGGGATCAGGCATCCACAAGGCGGTATGGTCACATGTTTGCATAAATGTTATTTGCAGGATCAGGACCATATACTGATCTATATTTTGCAATTCTGAGTAGTTAAAGCACAAAATGCAATTATGTCACCTGCATCTTCCACTCAAATCACTGCACTTCTCTGAAAATATGTATACCTTAAATTGATCATAAGGGCCCACATGGAAGTCTAAAACTCAACTGATGAGAATATCAATTTCCTCAACCCTTTAGGCAGATGTTTGTCTTAATGAAAGTCAAGACTTAATGAGCATTTTATGTCAAAGCATACAACATGAAAATTAAATGAGTGGGATACTAAATCAAGAGCTGGATATGCACAAATATTTGATACGGTCTCAGAGTTCATGTTTTTATCATTTATCTTACTGATACTGTGGTCAGAAGATTCTAGCCTCTAATTCTAATGAACTACTTCATGCTATACTCAATTAGTCACAGGCACATCATGAAGGCAAAATTAGAAGATGAAGATTACAGATGAAATTTCTTTCTGGTAAAATTAGATAAAATATTTAATTTTTAGAACCCTTACAAGCCAGTGGACACACTTTGCAGCCACATTCACATCCCTTCCTCTCAGTCGACCTACTATCAAAGTGTTTATTGCAGCAAGATGTAGTGCATATCTGATGAAACTGTACAACTTGACTTTTCCAATAGTACTAGTTGCTTGTCTGTGCAATAAATGTCAGTAAGACAAATATATTTTTTAATTAACATTAAATGTATTCATAGTTAAAAAAAATATATATATACAACTCCGCACCCATCTTTACACCCGTTACTCTTATTGAATTACTCATAAACTTGTCATCACATTGATATGTTGATATCTTCATGTGTCAGTATCTATAACTGGTTCTGATACTAACATATTTCAGACAAACCCGCCTACACAATAATGAAAAGATATCTTGTCTTATAACATGTCACTGGGGAACCAGTAAAACACAGCAATTTCATGATACAAAATATATTTTTTCCTTTATAGAAAGGATAATATGAATAATCTGAAAGTATTTTCATATGAAACAATTAAAGATCTGGACAGCCCACACTCTTCTGAAAAAAAAAACCAAGTACTTATTTAATTGTTGTTTTTTTTTTAAATGCTCTTTTGGTTTGTTCTGTAGAATTTTATTTACGTAATGTCTTTTTTTTTACCTGATGTTTACTGTCCACACTGAGGGTTTGAAGAGTACAGCAATTTCAATGCTCTTTATGTCCTGTACATATCGCAGTGTTGACAATAAAAAGACTTTGACTTTGACTTTGATGTGTGGCTAGGCCTTATAGGACTTAGATAAGAGCCTAAAGGCAGTGAATTCATCCTGAAAGTATCCAAGGGCCTAAAGGGTTAAACAACCCAAGATCTAAAACATCTGTTTCCTAATTTGTTTATTTTCAATAACTAAACCCTATCTGTGGGTAAAATACTGAATCTATTCTGATTTCCCTCCGCTGACCCAAAGGTGTTGGAGTGTGAAAATAATAAATAGGCTAAAAGAAAAAACCCGTAAGCCTTGTGCACAACAGAGCCATTGACTATATGCTGTTTATTGCGAATTGGTAGGCTGCAGTGAACAGCCTCTCTAAAAGCCAACATGTCAACACTCTCTCTAATCCAGAATGTGCAGTAAAACTTCTGTACGGTCGGTTAACAGCGATGTGAGAG